>PYHX02000339.1:0-31090 GCA_004302925.2 Cochliomyia hominivorax
TAAGACCCTTAAAAATTCAAAATGTCTAAAATGGGTTAATATTTATTACGGCATCAATATCTCAGAAACTTAAGTGGTAACCTACAAATGCAGGAGTATTTTATAGATATTACTGGGACTATGTACAGCTGTGGTCAAAATAATAGCAACATACATACGCCTTCTTTAAGAAGTCATAAAAGCCATTATTATATTATGGTTAATAAAATAGTTAAAGAATAAGTGAAGAAGAATTCATTATCCTTCATTAAATTAATTTTTTCCAAAAGAATTATTAAAAAAATAGCGTCAAAATAATAGCACACCCGGTTTCAACTATAACAAGACCCAAAATAAAAAATTGTTGTTTAATTTCTTATTATTTCATCGAACTGAGCTTACTTTTATATTACAGCCGAACTTCTTTTATACCCATTCATTAGGCCATTTCACCTTTCTAGGATAAAAGAGTTCCATGCCTGCTCTATAGAGGTCTATAAATCGCTATTATTGGTCGGTTTAATTATCAAACACCTTCTTTTAACCATTTCATTACAGGCCATTTCATTACAGTGACTTCATTATTCTGAAACCTCTTTTTTAGCTAATTGCTGATATGTTTCGGGGTGTTGTTGTTGCATAACCCAAATCATTTGTGCATTCCTTCAAACGCATACGGTAGCAATACTGCGGCTAATATTTCATAGTTTCGGATCATCCATAATAGTTTTAATGGTAAATTAGTCCAATACTATACCTCCATACCATAATACTAGAACCCTTTTTTGTAATTTTTTATTATATTCCTGGCTAAGGGGTCTCCTTACAAATAAAAAAGTATTTTAACCCATTGGTCCCCTTTTTCAATATACCAAACCAAATAAGTTTTAGCAAACTGTATAATATTAAGACGGAATAGTTAAGAGGGGGGATTCTGGTCTATGGGCTTTCAAATTATATTTCCAAGCCTTCTAATTCAGTTTTTTATTTCGGCATGAGTTCGTTCATCAAAACCACTACTTTTTAATAAGTTCTCGTTTTTCTGAAGTACAGTTTTTAGACCAAACTTATATGTTAGTAACACGCTTCTTCAAAACTTTTTTTAATTATAAATTGCAGAAGCAACTACTACGCCTTTACACAAATGTTAATACAATTGTTTGGACTTTCTATGTTTTTTCCAAACATAATAGAAATGATGCTATTATTTTGGGAGGTCCCAATCTGATATTTTGTCTTTTTAATCTAAATTATTGAAATATTCAAGTTAATTTCAAAGAAACGCATACATTTGCTTAGAGAATAAACTTGGTAGAATGACACTTCAAAATTGTGGATAGAAATATTCATGAACAAAAACTGAAAATTAGCAACGAAGTTGTGACATATGAGTGGTGCTATTATTTGACCGCTGCTGTATATAGAAAATTAATTTTGTTTTAAATCATAAATAAATTTTTGGCGAGATTTTGAAAAACCAACATACCCGAGATGGCCAACTTTGGAGGGTCAGGGACTACGGACCTGTATACCTCCACCTCCACCTCATAATCATATGAAGACATCTCAGCTTTAATCATATGAAATTTCATTAAGAATTTTAAAGGTTCAAACGGTAACAAATTATTTCCAAATAAAAATCTATTTGAAAACATTGTACAGTGTAGGGTATTGAAATGTCGATCTTAACCACACTCTCCTCTTTATTTATTCCACGTTTCTTTTTTTAATTTCGTAAAACTAATGTCACTTAATTTAACTAAATAGTTGTTTTAGTTTAGTTTAGTTTAGTTTAGTTTAGTTTTGCATACGAGTGCAATAAAACTAAAAAAACTTGTTTGTATGTATATTTTACAATATGACAATTGCTTGCAACAACTACAACAATAATTTACAAAAAAAAGAAATAACTACACAAAAAAATTACACCATAATAAACTACAACGATATGAGTATTAAAAAAAATTAAATATATAAAAAATAAAATAAAACAAAAAAGGCATTTTTTTTCGAAACGAGGTCTCCATATAAAAATAAAACTAAACATGCAACAACGACAACAACAACAACAACAGCTGAGAATAACAAACAACGGCAACAACATTATACTGACGACAGAAGATTTAAAAAAAAGTAAATTTATTTCAGCAATTTGTTTTTGTTTTTTGTCGTTTTTTTTTGTCGCTTTTTAAATAGGTCAGTTGTTCTAAGCAGCAAAGAGCGAAAAGCATCAGACATGACAAACATTAAATAGTCATTAAGTACTCACTTTAGTACTTTTACATATATACACATACATACCAATATGCATACATTGACATTTACTTAATATGCATATTTATATGTAAATGATTCTTAAGCTGGTTGTGTCACTGCACAGTGGAGCAGAGTCGAAAATTTTCCAAGTAATTAGGAAAAAGTTGGAACCATTAAAGATGTTTTCGAATTGATTTTGAGAAAAACAGGTCTCTGAAAGCTTAAGGTTGTAGTTGGTGACCCTCCAAAGTTGGACATTTAGGTTATGTTGATTTTTTTTTTTAATTCGCCAAACGTTCATTTATGAATTGAAAAAAATGTATATAGAAAACCTAGTAAATCTCTATTAAAATGCTTTTCTGTGTAAACCTGCACCATAAGTGAGGAAAGGGTATATTAACTTTGCCATTCTGTTTGTAACACCAAGAACCATAAAGGTCCTGGTATTTAATGTTAGTTATAAACCGATATCTGAGACAATCTCTAAATTGCTAAAAGTTATGTATATTAAATCTAAATCAGAGTTTTCAAGGTTTCAAAAACATATATAATAAGTTTATACTTTTTGGCTAAAAACTCAAGCTTGAATGGTCTGCCTCTGGTCAATTTTAGCTATTTTATATATTTCTATTGCAAATGTTACAAAGAACAATAAATAGCTAAATTTTTAAAGCCAAATTTAACTTGGCTTGACCAAAAGTTCAATTTGGATACACTGTGCATTGTTAATACACAAACATCTAAACATCATAATCTTCATACATCCAACCATTCATTCATACATTCATATAATCAACCAACAATCATTAAACTTAAAAATTCAATGGTGAACTGAACTGCTGAACTTTTGTAATGTACCCAACTCCGCTACAGCAAATAGATTTATTTTATTATTATAGTTGAACAGAAAAGAATAAAATATATTTAAAAACTGTAAACAAATTTTAAATCGAATCGGTAAAAAAAATCAATAATTCGCAAATGGATCTACATAAAATTCACTTAATATAAGCAAAAAATGGATTCCATAAATTGTGATTCCAAATTGGAGACCCCTGACAGTAGAATTTGTAGAACTTTATATATTTTTGAAATGTTTACCGTTATTGCTATAAGTAGAACTCAGCAAAGGTGCTGTTTTGTTCAGTTATGGTTTAGTTAATTTAAACTTTTTTTGCATTTTAATTACAGTTAAGTAAATAATTGGTCTGATGTAGCTGATCCAGAATACCTATTTGTAGACAATCATTCTTAACCACTTCAGGTTTGTCAAATTATTTAGATAATTATAGTATTGAGTCATTTTATGAAAACTGTAATGAAGACCTCATCGATAAAAACCGCATTTTAAGTTTTGCATCTCGAATCAGATGTTTTCTTAAACCGACTTCTAACATTTAACTATTTAAGTAATGAGATCACTCTGTTCTTATCAGAGGTTTAGTTCATCACTGGTTTATTATATAGTAAACAGATATATCTTATAATCAAGGTGCCTCTTCTTAATTATACGTTAAACAGTTTTTCTCCAAAGAAACTTAAAAAATCACAAATCACCATTAAGACCATCGTGGAAAGTATTCCTAATGAGCAGGAATTGTGTTGCATTCACGTTAAGAAATCTTTCAAAATAATAGAGAAAGAATTATATAAAAGATAATATAGAATATAGTGATTGGAGATTGATTTTCTATAAAAAAGAGTTATCACGCTTTTCGACAAAATTACAAACAAAAAAAATAACAGTCGGTAGAGCAGGTTTGAGAAATAATGGATCAACTTTTGTAAATTTCATATTTTTCGTGAAATTCACATATTAACATGAGAGATGGGAATTGATTTTTGGAAGATCCTCCAAAAGTTAGTACGATGTCTTTCGGCTACATAAAGTTTAAAAGAACGAAATATTATCCAGATTTATGCATTTAAAGTTCAAATATAATTAAAACATTTTTATATGTATTATTTTAATGAGCTTAAACTCTCATTCCGAGAGAACATTTGTATAGGAACTAACTGCAAATTTGAATGGTCTAAGGAGCCAAAAATCATTTGTACCAAATATTATCGTACTTGGTCAATACAATCATATAAATTAAATTTCATCCAGACATCTCCACACAAAGATTGTTAAAAATGGTTGGACATAATTTAATAGACTCAGGTAGTGATTCTGAGTCGCACAATAAACATAAAAGTGGTGTCAAATTTCTCTTACCATGTAAGGGTTATCCAACCTATTTAAGAGTATTCATGGTAGAGAATGATAATAGAAATCGACATGTAAATTTTTTTCGATCAAATCATAAATAAGATGTTGACTCTTTTAAAAACTTCTGCTGCTCCAAATTCAATTAAAAAAACAACTTCAAGATTTTTTTCAGATTCGTTAAAAATTATTTAGTAGTTTGAAAATGTAGTGATCATTTTTCAGAAGCAGGTCTTATGTGGGAACCAATTTTGGAAGGAAGAATTCCATGTGGAATCGCGTAAAAATATTTCAAAATTTTCCAATTGGGAGAGTTTTGTATAAAAAAGGTTTTTTTTTTTTTTTTTTTTTGGGGGGGGGGGCGGGACATTGGTGTAAATTAATAACTGCCAATGATCGATTGACTCTAAGAGCAAACAATCCACAGATCAAAGAGAAATAATACTTTTTAATTGGATCAGCCTTAACAGATAAACGATCTTTATATAACTAACTATATTTAGTCATTCTTGTCTGAAGGATCAATAAAAATTCGGTTCCATTCGCATAAATATTTTCTCATTTTTGTTGTACACTAAAACAAATGAATAATTGTCTAAGTGTATATGTGTGTGTGTGTTTTTTTACAATTGTATATGTTGTAATTTTATGTATTTGAGCAACAACAAAAATACGAACTACCAACTAACAACGACATCTCAAATTACATCTAAAATCAGT
Organism: Cochliomyia hominivorax; assembly: GCA_004302925.2. Classification (NCBI taxonomy): domain Eukaryota; kingdom Metazoa; phylum Arthropoda; class Insecta; order Diptera; family Calliphoridae; genus Cochliomyia; species Cochliomyia hominivorax. The sequence goes on from PYHX02000339.1 coordinate 5,165, forward strand.
TAAAAATGCAACATATTTTTATTATTCTCTAAATGAAAAAAAAAAACATAAAAAAGAATATGACTTTTCTTGTTTTACACAGCAAAAGAGAAAAAAGGATGTTTTTTCAGAAACAAAAAAAAATATGTTGCATATTACTGGCTGAAAACAAAACATTGTTAGAATTTTATTTGGCAGAAAGTTTTAGTCTTAGAAAATTAAGAAATTTTCAACAATTTTTAAAAAGATAATTGAAAATGGAAATCAGAATTTTAATCCTTTACTTTCCTTTTCCCTTTAAGCTTTCTTATTAGAACTTTCCCAAAATTGAGTTACAAAAAAAAAACGGAAAATTAAAAACAATATTTATGCATTAAAAGTGTAATACAAGAAGGTGACTGAAACTCTAGAAATTGTCAATAAAACACGCACAGATGACTCACTTGTGTGAACACTTGAGAACCAAACAAAAAACAATATTTAATAGAAAAAAATTGAAATACAAAAAGGTGGTCAATATTGTGACATTGTCATTATAAGGACCAACTTACACAATATTGTTACGACACACACTCACCATCACACAAAATGGCAGGATAATTTATAAAACAAAATTTGAAAAACAAACAACAAATATGAACAGTGAACATACAATATACATACATATGTATGTATGAGAGTATGAGTGTATGTATTTTTATTTCTTTTAAAGATTTGCCTTTGGGTCAACCAAATCATTCACTCATTCTTATTCACATTCAATGAAAACCATCAGATGATTATTCCATTTTTTTTTTTTTGCTTTGAAATTTATTTGTACGATGGTGTATATACATGTGTGTGTATGTGTGCTATTTTGTATAAGTGTGCATTTGTAGCAACATGATGTTCTTTACAAACTTTTACTTTAAAATATGTTTAAGTGTGTATCTGTGTTTGTTACTTAAAGTCATACAACAACACTTAGTCAATCACTAGCACAACATTATGTATAGTAAATGCTAATGCTGACTGAAATTAAAGGGGAGACAAACTGAAAAGTTATCTAAAAGTTTAAATGGAAATTAAATATGAAATAGTTCAGTTCAAGTTCAAGTTCAGTTCTAATTCAGTTCTAGTTCAGTTCTAGTTCAGTTCTAGTTCAGTTCTAGTACAGTTATAGTTCAATTCTAGTTCAGTTCTAGTTCAGTTCTAGTTCAGTTCTAGTTCAGTTTCTAATTTAGTTCTAGTTCAGTTCTAGTTCAGTTCTAGTTCAGTTCTAGTTCAGTTCTAGTTTAGTTCTAATTTAGTTCTAGTTCAGTTTTAATTCAGTTCTTGTAGTTCAGTTCTAGTTCTAGTTCATTTCTAGTTCAGTTCTAGTTCAGTTCTAATTCAGTTCTAGTTCAGTTCTAGTTCAGTTTCTAGTACAGTTATAGTTCAATTCTAGTTCAGTTCTAGTTCAGTTCTAGTTCAGTTCTAATTTAGTTCTAGTTCAGTTCTAGTTCAGTTCTAGTTCAGTTCTAGTTCAGTTCTAGTTCAGTTCTAGTACAGTTATAGTTCAATTCTAGTTCAGTTCTAGTTCAGTTCTAGTTCAGTTCTAATTTAGTTCTAGTTCAGTTCTAGTACAGTTATAGTTCAGTTCTAGTTCAGTTCTAGTTCAGTTCTAGTTCAGTTCTAGTACAGTTATAGTTCAATTCTAGTTCAGTTCTAGTTTAGTTCTAGTTCAGTTCTAGTTCAGTTCTAGTTCAGTTCTAGTTCAGTTCTAATTTAGTTCTAGTTCAGTTCTAGTTCACTTCTAGTTTAGTTCTTGTTTAGTTCTAGTTCAGTTCTAGTTCAGTTCTAGTACAGTTCTAGTTTAGTTCTAGTTCAGTTTTAATTCAGTTCTTGTAGTTCAGTTCTAGTTTTAGTTCAGTTCTAGTTCAATTCAGTTCTAGTTCTGAAAGAAAGTGTTTTCCATCTCCGGTCTTGACAACAAATGTAATACATGTTGGACTCTCATTGGAATTAGCACATTTCAAAGTAAACGACCTACTTAGATTGCTCATAGCGTTGAGCTGAATCTATTGCTTTGAATTAATGCCGGGCGTATATGAGTTATTATTTTTTTACGTGTTGCATGATCATAACGTAACTCAGACTCTACTTGAAACTTCATAAACTCTTTTCTGCAATAAATATTTTTCAAAAATATTTCTTCGACCATCTTCGCATCAATCCAAGCATATGTGATTTTTTCCAAGTATTTGTAAGAGTTTTTTTCTACAAATAGTAACTATAACAATAACCAAACTCACTTATATGACGAAGAATTTAAGTCAAGTTGAACGGATTCTACTTTGCTGCCAGAAACCCCAAAGGAATTGATAATGTTCCTTTTTATTTTTTCTATTTCATTCTTTTGCTTTTCCCCTTTAAACTACTTTTTGATATTTGTCTAAACAAGGAAATTCCCAACACAATTCCGCAAATTTGCCTAGAATTTTATGGTTGTATTGGATGGAGTGCTATCTTCGGGATTCCAAGATAATATAAGCGAGTGAAAACGATTTTTTGAATGCCTTAAAACAATTCGAAAAATAAATCATCAATTTAAGAGGAGTTACCAGAAGTACAATATATATTTTCAATTAATCATTTTTATATTTTATTGTGTTACAAATGTTTTGCGAAACTAATATTTTTTAATTTTCGTGTAGGGAAAAAGCAAAATAGATTGTAAGTACAATAATAGTGACACGTAGTTATTTGTTAAACATGAAAAACTATTTCCTAGAAAATACCGAAATTGTAGACAATTTCTCCTTTTAATTATTGTCAGTAGAAATGAAATTAATATCGAAACGCTTAAAATTAATTTAAGTAGAAAACACTTTTTCTATATTTGAACAGAAATTTAATTATTCTTCATTGATAACAGCAATTGAAGGATTTTAAAGAGAAGCGATAACTAGAATTTTACTGCAACCATTAATTCAACAATTCCTCACTTCTGTGAACATGGATTAGAGTTGCCAGATACACTTATAATTTCATCCAATTCCTCAGAAGCATTCAAAAGAACAAATCCAAAGATGTAAGATAACATATTTATTTTCTGTAAAAACCGAATTAAATGAGTTCCAAATTTGAAGCCCACAGAATCCAGTCTAGATGTTGGGAAGCATCGAAATGGTTGTTGTTTACACAGCTTCTAGTAAAGTTATTTAATTTCCACCGTAATATGCGAATTTTCTATTTCATAATTTCATCCATTTCCTCAAAGGCCTTCAAAAGATCAAAAGCCAACGGTGTGTGAATATATAAATTTTTGGAATTAAGCGAGTTCCGAATTTAAGGCGTACAAACAATTCAAAATAAGAAATAATGAATTTTAAGAATATTACATTCGTTGATCTATTAATTCCTGGAGATCCTGAAGATTATCTGCTTCACTTTTGTAAGGAACCGTAATTTCCACTTAATAACAAAAAGTTTTCGCCTTAGGATTATTATTCCTTGAGCAGTCAATCCGTTCTAGAAATAATTCATCGTATAAATATTGGAGGACTTGAAAATCTCATAACTGAAAGGTCGAAATTTAGTTTTGATATTACATCTAAGACAAAATTTACGAAATTCCAAAAATAACCTCTCTGGAATATTAACATATGTTTTAGCTGTCTGTGGTTTCATATTCACCTTCATTTTCAAAATATCTTCCTCAGTTACTCATATCTTTTCTTTGATATGTCATCAATACTCTGTTTCCACTATTGTGGTTAATTGCGCTTCTTAAAGAAACGAAAGTCAGAAAATCATTACTGCTTCTTGTTTATAAGAATTTCTTTACAAGTCAATTCCTAAATAACATATTTCGCTTGTGTTATTTTCAAGGAAATTCAAAGGGCAGATATGCGAAATTTTGATGAATATCAGACCTGTAATATACATAATTTTTTGAACCTCTCCTATGAACTATATATAGACTATATATCTATATAGAACCATAAATTATCGGGAGTGGTGTTAGAAACATGATTTCATAAAATGCTCCAGTGCTTTAGGTTCCTACTTCCAATTTGATATCACTTTTTAGTCAAAATTTATAAAAGTTTAATCTCACAATTCCATTTGTTTCTTCGCCAATTATAGCAGTACTTCTTTTGCGATTACAGATAGAGTTGTGCAATCTGAGATGATACATTATTGATCAACGTTAACCTCTATATATTCCGCATCTTTCTGATCTGAATTAATGGTAATACCAATTTTCAACGCCCGGTTTAAAAGTGAAACGCATTGTAAAAAGGGCGTTCTTCACCTTTCGAAACAAATGTTAATCACAAGGGACAAATCGTATAAACCAAAATAACGGCATCAGGGTTGGTCGGATATGTTAGACGTTTTTGATTGCTCTCTTTTTAGCGTTGATTGGCGTATTTCAATCTGTTTAATTCATGTATAAGATCATCTTCCGTAAAAATGCTACGAGATCTTGGAAATGATTATTAGTTTCTAAAATCTATTTTGATCTTTAATTGATGTGAACAGACTCTGTAGAAATTCTGTTTGACTGAATCATTTTTCAAAAATTCTTGAAGACATTCCTTTCCATCTTTTCATTAAGCAACATTGTACCTGAGATCTTTAAATATATTCTGCAGAACACATGGAATTATAATATTTTATTCTTTAGTTATTTTCTGAACCATTTGCGTTTTCTTATCTTTCCATTAAGTTTAATGAATTATTTTATTTATTCCAACATTATCTGCTTTAAAAATGGTTCTAGGTCATTCAGGATGAGGTTATCCTTTTTTTACATCTTCCACCTTTCAACAAATTAAAAAATCCAATAATATACTCTTTATACTCTTTATACTTTTAACTACTTTAGTACACACATACTTACTTACTTACTTACTTACTTACTTACTTACCTCGAACAAGCACTTAGTTACATTTTAATTAAAGTTCTTGATCTTTTCCATTCTTTTTTGTATTTATGCGTGTGTGTGTGTATATATGTAAGTGTGTAAGTGTAACTAATAAAACAAACAAAATATCCTTGTTTTAAATGTTAAGTACAAACTTACAACTCACAATGTATCTTGTTGTATTCATTGCCACTTAAAACTAAGTAAAAAACAAAAATCATCTTATCATTCTGTATAAAATTGCACTTCTATACACAGTTCCAATGAGTGAATGAATGAGAGAAGGAATGAGTGAAGGAATGAATGGATGAGTAAATGGTTACACCAAAGAAAATAAACTTGTCTTGATTTGTTGTGTTAAAATCCATCATTTGATGTTGGATCCCCAAAAAAAACAAGAAAGAAAATAATTTAATACACTCATACTTGTAAGTAAGATTCTTCATCTATCCTTTCTTCTTTCCTTCCTTGCTTTCTTTCCATACACCTTCAAATTTATATAAATTCATTCACACGACCTATACTTTTGATTATTCAGTTGTGTCTGTCTCTACCGGTCTGGAGAGAAAGGTAGAGAGCAGAGAACTGTTGTATACATCCATCCATCCACCACATTTGTATTTGTTCAAACAAAGTCTTATTCCAAGTTAATGGCTAAGAAATCCTTTAATCCTTTTGAATGTGAATCGTGACTGGAATGTACCATCGTTCCATCTTTAATCTTGTATCTACTTTATCTTTATCTTTTTGTTTGCTTATTTTATTCTATGACTTTGAACAGAACATATTGTTCTTGTTGCTGTTGTTGGTTGCTTGATTTCTTGTTGGTGTCGTACGTGCATGTGTTATATGTGTGTGTAATTTTGTATGTGCGAATAGTGTGTTGTTTCGTATTTTTAACTGCATCAGTTAAGTGACTGACAGTCACTTGTATTATGAGAATTTTTTTTGTTACGTTCAAAATAGGGAATTCACTTAGTTGGAGTTTGAGAATTTTATGTGAAAATTGTTGGTTGGTTTATTTCCATTCGACCATGTTTCCAAATTATATATGGAATTTGTAACCATGAGTTGGACAAATCAAGAGAATGATCTTCAAAAAATTTCCATTATTTTTACAATTAATGTTGATGATTGTAAAACTATCACAATTGTTTCGAAAGTTCTCTATCACAATTAAGTGACTGAGACTCTATTGCTTTACGAGGATTTTTTGTGCTCTAATTGAACGGTTGTATTAACTCCATTCAGACGAGCTTCACGTTATTTGGGAATGAGTTAAGCAAAATATGCACAACAATAACTTCATTTTTCAGTAGTTTTCTATCCGAAACGAAGGATCATTTCCTTATTGAACTGCTAATCAACGAATAAAAATCTACAATTTATCAGTAGCGTAACAGTTTAGCTACAATATCTTTTCATTATTATCTCTGTTGAAAGAATTCTAATTCCATTTGCTTGATTTTGGATTAATTGGATGCTTCTAAAAGTTTGAAAATAATTATTTGATTTGACATTTTATGACACGCAACCCATCAATTTTAAAGAAATAATTTTTTACGTTATCATCTCCTACTCCTGATACAACTCTGATCAATACTACCTTCACTTTAATAGCACCGTTATAATTTTTTCTAGGACTCTTATCGAATAGTGCTGATATGAATGAATTAAATTTGAATCAAGTAGCGCTTTTTTATTTATCAATTAATTTCACTTTCAATTTGAAAGAAGTTCGATCGGTTTAGAGTGGAAGCTCCAAGAAAATAATTGGATTATCTCGTGACCAAATTAAGAGTCTTCAATCCGGTCGAAAAAAATTCTCACCCAAAGATCTTAGAGATATGAAACTTCAACCTCTATCAAAGTCAACAACTCCAAGTTTCGGTATCAACTTTTGAATTGATCAAGTTATGTATGTGATGGATGCTCGTTTCAAATTTCAATATTTAAAATATTATTTAATTGGTATGATATGCCTTGTCTTGGCAATGCTATCATCTGTGAAATAACCTAAACAGATGATAACTCCCAAGTGGCTTCCACTATATTTCAATCATGGCGAACGACAGTCGGAAAGCGTAACTGATTCTGGTTAAAAACTTATAACAAGGCATTTCCTGATTATTGTCTATTTCGATTGTGTCAATCACAAAGAGTTCGGAAAACAGACATGAAGCCTTTGAATGTATATCAGATATGCAATACGAATTATTTTAGGTACTGTTCTATGAATCTTTCCCAAACCATTAATAGTTGGAGGTGATATCAGAATACACATCAGTTATATGCCTTTTCCGTTTTCCAATTAATAATTGTTCGGAATTGATTGATTCAGTTCATAGAAAGTAAAGGTACATGATTTCATACTAAACCAATGCATCAGTTTACTATCTCAAAGTTCGTTTTATACTTTAGCACTTGATTGGCGAATTAGAGAAATTTACGAAGTCAGTTATGAGTTAATGAGTCTTTTAAGTCCATTCCTTTCATCTGCATTAAGATAATTAATTTTTATACAAATGCTGATTGATTATTGATCAACGGTAATCACTACATTATCTTATATAGAGTACGCGCAAAAGAACTGCTTCTGCTATTGATTAACGTCAATTAACGATACCCAGTTTGAAGTTGAATATTTGGTAATTTTTGACTGCTCTCTTAAAGAATCAATTGTCACATTCACATCTAACTTTTTTTTTAGCATCCAAACATCAATTACGACATGAAAAACCAACTTAAAATATCTTTCGGTTTCAATAGAAAATGGTTGGGCCCATTTTCATTGATTTTAAATGAAAGAATTCACCTTTATCTGACGATATTGGTTTAGTAAAACGTTTAATATTTGAACTGAGTTTTAATCGGAAAAAATTTCAATTTAAGTTGACTTTTTACGACAAAAAAATACTGAATACTTTAATGAAAGTCGAAGAAAGGTCTGCAGCAGATATTCCCAAAGGACATGTTATAATCATTGATCAAGTAGATATTAGTCTGGACCTTTAATGATCCCAATTGTCACAATGAATACAGTAAGCTCCAAAAAAACATTTCCTTTCAAATCACTCTTTGTCTTATTTAAAGTTTTTTTCGATGTAAAGAAAATATGAAAAATATAGTTTTGTTTACAGTTTTTCCTCTCTCTCTCTCACTCTCTTTACTCTTAAGAGTTTTTAAACTATTCATTTTTTTCTCTCCAGCACCGGTGTTGTGTAAGTGTTAAAGATTTCGCATAAGGGAATATAATGCAATATTGTGATTGTGGTTGTAATACCGATGAGTATCAAAAGAAATAAATATAAATTTTATGTATTTTTCTCATGTTTTATCATGTTTAAATGGTAAAAAGAGAAAAGGTGTGTGAGTGTATATTGAATTGACTTTTTTTCCTGAAGATCTGTTTTTGGTCGTTCCCCTCTCTATTCCTAATTCTCATATTTATAAAAATAAAATAAAAATGATGTCATTGCAATTTGTTTACTTTCTTGTTTTGCCTTAAAGAAGGTAAAAACAACAAAAAGAAAATAAAGTTTCTTCAATGTAATTTTACGAAAAACGTTTTGCATTCAAATTTAGAAAAAGAAGAAGAAACAAGTTAGAATGCCTTGACGAATCTTCAATACCCTCCACCACAAATTCAAAATTTCAATCTAATTTATTGACTTTAATTGACAATTCTTCGCTAGAACTGCGAGATTGTCTCAGATATCAGTTGACAGACGGGCAGACTCAGATTTTGATTTGATAAACGAATTTATATCTTAAGGGGTCTAAGATGATTCTTTTTTAGCATTACACACGGAAAGACAAAGTTAATATACCCTCCTCACCACTTGGTTATGGTGGAGGGTGTAAAACGAACTTAAGAAAAATATAACAAAATAACAACAAACTCGGAAAAGACATGTCTGCGTAAACAAAGAGAATTTATTATAGACAAAATTAAAAGCAGCAATTTTACTAAAGAAATAGAAACGAAAAAAAAAACTACAACTAAAAGGAAAGACACACACACATATACGCATAAATACATACAAACATAGTTATTTAAGACGTGTATATTTGGGCCTAAAGGAAAATTTGAAAGATGAAAAAACGACTTTAAATCTTGTGGTGAAAGAAAAGGAGGGTAATTTTGAATTTATGAGTAACAAAATTTTAGTTTTAAATTTACAATCAACATATTTTTTTAAGAATTGTGTTAATCTCCATTTAAGCATACATGAAATTGGGACATGACGGATTTATGGAATAATTCATTTTATATGACTTGATATGAATATAAATAGTTTTCAACCAAAATGAACAAAAAAAAGAATTGTAATTTTAGTTTTAAATATTAATAAAAGACGTTTCAATTTAAAATTAAAAACTTTATTTCATTATTAGTATTTCAGGTATATAACGAATGTTAAGGAGAGCTTTCGTTCAAATAACGACACTTTTAGAAAAAAATCTACATTTTTGTTAAAAACTATCTAATTTTTATGAAAAATTTAAATTTTTAATAAAAGTTGAATTATTAGCGAAAATGTGAACTTTTAGTGAAAATGTGAATTTTAGTGAAAATGTGAATTTTTAGTGAAAATGTGAATGTTTTGTGAAAATGTGAATTTTTAGTGAAAATTGAATTTTTTGTGAAAATGTGAATTTTTAGTGAAAATTTGAATTTTTAGTGAAAATGTGAATTTTTAGTGAAATTGTGAATTTTTAGTGAAAATGTGAATTTTTAGTGAAATTGTGAATTTTTAGTGAAATTGTGAATTTTTAGTGAAAATGTGAATTTTTAGTGAAATGTGAATTTTTAGTGAAAATGTGAATTTTTAGTGAAATTGTGAATTTTTAGTGAAAATGTGAATTTTTAGTGAAATTGTGAATTTTTAGTGAAAATGTGAATTTTTAGTGAAATTGAATTTTTAGTGAAAATGTGAATTTTTAGTGAAAATTTGAATTTTTAGTGAAAATTTGAATTTTTAGTGAAATGTGAATTTTTAGTGAAAATGTGAATTTTTAGTGAAAATTGAATTTTTAGTGAAAATTTGAATTTTTAGTGAAAATTTGAATTTTTAGTGAAAATTTGAATTTTTAGTGAAAATTTGAATTTTTAGTGAAAATTTGAATTTTTAGTGAAAATTTGAATTTTTAGTGAAAATTTGAATTTTTAGTGAAAATTTGAATTTTTAGTGAAAATTTGAATTTTTAGTGAAAATTGAATTTTTAGTGAAATTTGAATTTTAGTGAAAATTTGAATTTTTAGTGAAAATTTGAATTTTTAGTGAAAATTGAATTTTTAGTGAAAATTTGAATTTTTAGTGAAAATTTGAATTTTTAGTGAAAATTTGAATTTTAGTGAAAATTTGAATTTTTAGTGAAAATTTGAATTTTTAGTGAAAATTTGAATTTTTAGTGAAAATTTGAATTTTTAGTGAAAATTGAATTTTAGTGAAAATTGAATTTTTAGTGAAAATTTGAATTTTTAGTGAAAATTTGAATTTTTAGTGAAAATTTGAATTTTTAGTGAAAATTTGAATTTTTAGTGAAAATTTGAATTTTTAGTGAAAATTTGAATTTTAGTGAAATTTGAATTTTAGTGAAATTTGAATTTTAGTGAAAATTTGAATTTTTAGTGAAAATTTGAATTTTTAGTGAAAATTTGAATTTTTCGTGAAAATTTGAATTTTTCGTGAAAATTTGAAAATTTTATATAAAATTAATTTATAAACAGAAATCAATTTTTGCTCTCACCTTATTTTATTAGAACGACATCTACTGCACACCAATAACAACAACAATGATGAAAAGGTTTAATGCACCACGAGCCCCCATTTAATCCGTCAACATACACACAAACACTTATATTTATATTACACGGATTCTTAACAGGGAGCAATTTTATGTATTTTAATTTTTTACAAATTATAAAATTAAACAAATAGAAACTTAGAACTTCATTTAAAACTACTTTTTACTATTTTCTTTCTTCACAAACACACACTTAAGAATTATAAAAACAAACACAACCGGCCGCGATTGTCTTAACAGACGCAATTACTTTACAACACAATTAATTAATGAAATTCATAGATTTCTTATTAAAACACTTTACATTCAATCACTTTGATATGTGTTTTATTGAAAACTGTTAAATTAATTTATTTTTCTTATGTAAAAACGATTAAATTTTATTAACTAAATTTTTCCTCCATCAGAAGCACAAAATTTTATTTTAACACAAACGAAAAATAGCGGTAAACTGATAAAAACAGAGATGTTTTACAGTAAAGTAGAGTTGATATTTTATTTACATCAGGCAACTCTTTTTGTGGAGACATTTTACCTGTAATGTATACTTAACAGAAATAATTATATAAAAAAAGCGCTGAAATGTTAAGAAATACGTTAAACAATTTTTTTAATCGAAATAAATGTTAACAGCATCAAAAAATAACGCAAATATTAGAATTTAAAAGTAATTTAATTATTTTCCAATTAAAAGATAAAGTACATGGTTAAATTGCATTTAAATAAGTAAAAAACGTTAAATAACAATTTATTTAAATAATTTAATATGAATTTTATTTAGTTACGGACTATTGAAATTGTGTACATATATATATGTTATTCTTTATTTTTTATCTACTGTTGTTTTTAAATATGCCTCTTATATGAGAAAAAATGGACCGTTCCTCGTATTATCATAAGACTTATTTTCCAAAAAATTGGTTATATATATAAGAATTTTATATGCTTAAAGCCTCCTTCCAGGGTGACATTTGTACCCACTACCTATGGTGGTGTAGGGTATAAAAATGCTGTTAAAAATTTTAATTGTTTTGTAAAACAATATGAATCTATCATCGTAAATTTGTTTGTTGTAAAAACTTTAAACAGATTTTTGCAATGCAGTCAAGGGAAACCACACTATTTTGATAAAAATTATATACATGATCTTGTACACGTATCAGCACAATACGTATAAAGCGTGTTCAAAAATTTAAATTTTTTACTGAAATTTTCTAATTGTTTGATATTTACTTTATACATGTGGATAAATATAAAGATATTTTAGAGATGAATCCAGCTTCGCGATTTGAAAACTTAACAAAAAATTATTAAAAAAATAGATAAATAAATAAATAAACAAAGAAAAAAATAACAAATACAGATTCACGATTTTTCTATCAACTATATTGATTTCTACTACTTTTGTCGACTAATAGTACTCTATAATCGATTTTTTAATCGAATAAAATAATTGAAATAATTATTTTTTTTTTTAATATATTTTATTTTTCAAATTTTTTGTTCAGTAAAGCGAAATCGAAATTTATGGCACTTTTCAATTAGTCGGCTACTAACAATCGATTTCCGTATTAAGTGACAGTACAGAATCGATCACAAAATAATCGTTTTTTACATAAAGAATCAATTCTTAGTCATAATTGAATATATTATAATTTAATCGAAAAAGTAAATTATATGGAAACAAGAAAAAATTGGTGAATGACCTATTAAAATGAATCTTTATTAAGTTACATTTATATAAAAAAATTCATTAAAATTTTAATTAATTAAAAAACACTCAAACAACTTGTAATTAAATAGATTGTAATTAAATTAAATAAATTGAAAATCAGTTAATCATGATTAAATGAATCATAAAAAATCTACACAATTGAAATTTAAATTCAAATTAAACGTTTAAATTAATCGAAAACGCTTGAATCGATGTTCTAATTAAATAAAAACATCATTACTAACACGTACATGGGCAACACTGTTTAATTTGTGGAGACTTTCTTTTCTTAATGACATCTGACGTTTAATGAAAATAAGAAGAACAAGAAAAAATAATAGAAAATACTGACGACGACAATTGAAGGAAAAAAGTGAATAGTTTTTAATGATTTTAAACAGAAAACAATAAAAAATTCGATAAATATTTATTTTGATATTTCAACAAACATAAACATTCACACACACACACACTGACACATAAATACACTTAGAATTGTGTAAATAATATACGTGGTATTTAAAACAAAATAATTTATGTTTTTTTGTTGAAAGAAAAAGTGATAAAAAAAGAAATTTGGGGGCAATTTCATATTTTGTAGCGAAAAAAAAAACGATAAGCGATATAAAATATAATAGATAAAACCTAAGAGAAAAATGTCCGGTGCCTGTGATGACGACAAAAAAGAAGCTCAACAAAATGAAATTGCAGCTTCAAGTGTAATTAAAATAATTTTATTATAATTTTGCATGAAGTTCCTCAAATTATATTTAAAATTTTATATTCGTAGATACGTTCCGGTTTGGCCGAACTTGAGTTAAAGACTTCACAAGTTTTGCAACGTTTAGAAAATGTAAAAACATCACCCACCCCCACTGATGCACCACAACAATCGATTGACTTTAATGCCAATACATCAGATGCGACAGACAAATCGTTAGATGTGTCATCATCATCCTGGTGGCGGCGGCGTTAATAGTTCAGCTGTTAGTGTTGTGGGTCTGTTACATGGCAATCGTAAGCCTCCCTCGGAAATTCTCAAATCTTTGGAGCAATTAATTTCATATGCCGATTCTGAGGATGAACCAGAATTTCCTTTACCAGCTTTAGATGATGTATCCCATTTGGCTTTAATTTCTCACAGTATAGTGGCCTATTTATCACATTTGGATCGTAAACAATTGGTGCGGGTAACGGGTAATATAGCTGGAGATACCACCCACTGGTTGGGTACTTTATTTAGATTTATGGATCCAGCTAGTAGTTTTCATAATGATAATGCTGATGCTATTTTACGTGTAGTACGTTTAGCTATTGTGGCACGTTGCCCGGGTTATTTAGAAGGTGGTATACCAGCTTTAGCTCATCCATGTTTATATATATCAGAGAATACCACTCCCATGCGCTTGCAGTACGCTTGTCGTCAATTGGGTATACCATTAGATGCTATACGTTTGATACCGGCCAATACCACATTTGGTACCATGGATTTGTCATTGCTACAAAGACAAATACAAATAGATTTGGCCTCTCAAAGAACTCCTTTATTGGTGGTGGCTGATATAGGTGCTTCACTGTGCGGTTATGTGGATAATTTATTAAGAATGCATGATATTTGTAAAACGCACAATTTATGGCTGCATGCCACTGGTCATGGTTTGGCAGCTTTAGTTTGCTCTCAAGGACCAGGAGTGGTAAATTTTATTCAATTAAAAAAGTAATAATTTTTTAATTTAAATTTTGTCATTTTATAGATAAGTTCTTATGTGGATTCTATAGTTTTAAGTTTGGGCAGCTGGTTGGGTGTACCCAGTTTGCCTATTGTGGTATGTAAGGTTTTCTTTTAATTACTTTGTTGTATTATTATAATTTTATATTATTTTAGCTTCTACATCGTCAACTTCAAAATGCTGCCTTAAATTCTTTTGAATCTGATCCAATTTTATCTCGTCGTCTCAATGCTTTGGCTTTGTGGACCAGTTTACAAGCTTTAGGCCGTGATGCCATCTCAGAACGTATTCATGTAGCTTTTCAAACATGTAGTATTTTATTTGAAATTGCCTCAGAATGTGAAGGCATCAAAGTTGTGGTAAGTTTTATAAAGAAATTTAAAAACAAAGACTGTAGTACTAATCACTAAACTATCGAGGAATAAAATATAAAATTGGGGCTGATAGTAATCGTAATCATTAAGAAAATATATTTTCATCATTAAGGAGAAAAAATTATTTTTCTAAGCAAATGAATTTATAAAAAATAGTACAAAGTTTTTATGCTAAAAAAAATTCTTAACGCGGATTTTAATCAAGTTACTTTTGAAAATGAATTATTATGTTAATGTAAAGTGATGTACACCAAAAGTGCCGGTAATGTTTTAAAACAGTACTAAAATTGTCATAGAAAAACTGTTGAGGTTTCTAAATGCATGAGCTGCATATCGATTAATAGTGCTCGAACTATTTGTCACGGAAAGTGCTAATGCTGGATAAACATTCAAGGCTCAAAATCTGTGACATGCAAAAATCTCAATCAATAGGTATTGAAGAAAAGTCCGAAATTTCTCAATTCATGAAAAAGCAAAAAAGAGCTAATCATTTGATACAATGGACTCTAAAATACCGAAATTAATGTCAATGAATGTTTACAAAAAAAGCTGCTTCCATTCATGAGACTTCATAATGTGTCCACTTAATTTCGACAGATTTCGCATACTTTTACGATGGTACAAGAACAAAAATGTGGTATTTGTACCAGAGAGGCAAATCCCCCAAAAAGCCCGAAGCTAAGACCAGTAAAGAGATATTGTTCTCTTGTTAAAAGAGAATTGAAAAAACGGTCTCCAAAAGTGTGATCGATTCTAACGTAGATAGTTTACAATGTTAATGAAAGGTTTCCGCAGAAGGTTAAAAATTTCGGCAGCAGTGATTAAAACTATAAATTTAAATAAAAAACTTAAAAAAAACTGTAAATTTAGGATTCGTTTTGAATTAACATTTATATATGTTAAAAAATTTTTCGATCCCACTCCATAAAAAAGTATCTTTTATAACCCTCTTTCTCTAATTATATATTTCCTGTAGCCTATAATGTAATTAGTTTATATGAAATAATATTATTAGAGGCAAGGAAGAAGGACTTTCCATTAATAATGTGTTTATTTTCTCATATTTATTGATTATTTCTCTTAGATAATTTATACTTGTTTATTATAATTTTTATTTTTGGCTTCATTTTTTATTTAGGTTTCTGTATTATACTTATTTTTATTGTTATTTTTAGAGTCGTGCTCCTGGTGCTCAGTCTGGCAAATCTCTAGTAGATGTCATCAATAAACCTCTTGATGTTAATGTAAGTTGTTTTCTTTTTAATTTTCAATTAATTAACAAATGAACAAAACAACTGTTTTTATTTTCTTATCATTTAGTTACTTTTTGAAACTGCTGCTTCAGTTGTGGTATTTCAATTTGATGGCAGCACCACAGTTACAACTTCGACCGCAAACGATAATGATACAAGTTCTCTTGAAGGCATTAAATCATTGGAAAAACTTCATAATGCCTCATATTTTGATAGATTAAATTCATGGTTGGGTCAAATCTTACAAAGAGATTGTCCTAATGTAAGTCCAACAAATTCCTTCATAATATTTTTATTTTAATTTTAATCCTCATTACAGTTTGATTTTGAAATCATTGAACATGCTGTTTATGGCACTTGTATACGTTATTGTCCTTTGGAACTTAGTTTGGGAGAACAACCTCCTACAGCTGAAAATCTCGAGAATTTTGCCCAAAGTTTAGAGACTCATGTGGATATTTTAAGAGCCACCATTAAACATAAGGCCACATTTATGCATTTGGGTAGAGAAAAGTGATGTTTTACGTTTGGTTAATCTACCCGAATGGGCGGGTATGGGTGGTGTTCGTTTTGTGCCCGAAGGCTGGGAAACTTTACTAACAGATCAAGCTAAGACAGAGCTTAATAAGTTAAATGTTGATTTGGTAGAGACACTAAAAGCCACTGACAATGCTTTCTCGCTGGGCGAGGGACCAGATGGTTTAATATGTGTACGTTTTGGTATGGTAACACATGAAACGGATGTGGAAGAATTGCTGGATTTAGTAGTTTCAGTTGGTAAAAATGTACAGGAGAATTCAAGAGTTTTGGATACAATGTCCGAAATTGTTAAGAGGGTAAGAATGAAATTTGTTTATGCCTTAACGTTTGTACAGATGTGAACGTTTTCTAGGGTATACAAGCTGCTACAGCTGATTTGCAACGTGAAACTGAGGAGAAACTATGGCAAGAAGGTATTTTACGGCATGTTCCCGTGGTGGGTAGAGTTTTCAATTGGTGGTCACCACCAGCCAAGGAGGCTGGCATCAAGGGTAGAAGTTTGAATTTAACACAAGGTGTAGTTGAATCTACAGAAAATATATACAAGTAAGATTTAGTTTTATTTTTCTATACAAATTCAGTTCGAAATAATTTTCTATACAAATTTTTAGTCCGAAAAGTTCTACATTTTTTGTAAAAAAAATATAAAAAAATAATTTTTTCAAGAAAATTCTATCAATTTTTTTTATGAAAATGTCTCCATAGATTTTTTCAAAAAAATTCATATAAAAAATTTAACAAAAAATAAATACTATAATTTTTTTAATTTTTATAATTTTTTTCCTAAAAATTTCGTAAAAAGTTTTTTGTCCGAAAAACTTCCTTTGAATTTTTTTGTCCGAAAAAAATTCCTTAAAATTTGTTTTGTCCGAAAAATTTCCTTAAAAATTTGTTTTGTCCGAAATTTTTTCTATAAATTTTTTTGTCCGACAAATTTCTTATAAAATTTTTTTGTTCGAAAAATTTCCTAAAAAATTTTTTTGTCCGAAAAATTTCCTTTAAAATTTTTTGTTCGAAAATTTTCCTATAAAATGTTTTTGTCCGAAAAATTCCTTTAACAATTTTTGTTCGAAAAATTCCTATAAAATTTTTTATCGGAACAAATTCCTTTAAAAATTTTTTGTTCGAAAAAATTTCCTATAAAATTTTTTATTCGAAAAATTTCCTATAAATTTTTTTCGAAAATTTTGTTAGAAAACTTTGTTGTTCGAAATTTTTCCATAAAATTTTTTAAATTTTCTTTCTAAAATCACTTCTCCCAAAATTTTTTAGAGTTCAACTCGAACTAACTAAATATGAAACAATTGAAAGAGAACTACGTTGATGTAGAATTGGCGTTAATGGTCTATTTAACTGATAATAAATTAATTGATATTTCCAGGTACCACATGCAAATGTCTGGACTCATGGTCAATTGCCGGCTAATAAATCTCCACCCACTCCTATGGTCCAAACACCCATTATAACTGCAGTTAATGAAATACCGCCCGTATTTCCCAACAGCAATTCTCAGACCACAAACAATTCACCGGCAACAGCAAATGAAGCAATAAAAGATGTTAATGCGACAACAACAGCTACGGCAACTTCTGTGGCAGCAACACAAAATGGACCAATCAATGGCACAGCACCGCTGGATGGTCATAATCGTACAGTTAGCCAAAGTAGTGGTGCTTCGGCACCTGAATTAGTGGCAATAAATAATAGTGCAATTATTAGTGATAAAAAAGAAAATCCAACTGCTAATTTTAGTAGTTCATAAAGTTTATAGACAAAATTTGTTTTTTTTATTTAACTAAATTAACTATTTTTGTTTCCTCTCAGTTTCTCAGTTCCTTTTTTTTATTTTTTTTTATTTAAATTTTATTTCCCCCTTTTTTCAAGAATCATGTTCTAAATTATGCACTATTTGCTAGTTAAACGAATGTAAGTAATAGTGGTTACATTTTGTGTATATTATTTTCATTTATTTTGAATATTTTTTCCTAAATTCTTTAATTAGAAAAAATTAGCTTTAATTAAAACTTTGAAGGCTTCAAATTCTTTATTAATTATTAAAAAAATCTCTAAAAAAATTTACTAATTTTAGCATTTCTTTTTTTGAAAATTGAAACCACTATGAAAACATTTTATTAATTCTAATAACAAAAACAATTTAATACAAATATTTATATAACAAAATTAATAATAATTAAAATAATTACTTACACACATACACACATGTATTATGATTAGAAAGTTTTTTCCCGCTTTCTTTAAAAGACGTTCCATTTATATGTATGAAAGAAAAGTTTAAAAAGAAAATTATTTGTTAATTTTAAAGATTAATTGCAAAGAATATAATTTAATAATAATAATAATTAAATAAATCTTGCAACTGCAATAAATTTCAATTTATAAAACGAAATATATGTATTGAAAATATTTATTGAAAATTAATTAATTTTATTTTAATTTATATTTAATTACAGTGAGAATTTCAGTTAAATAATAAATGAGAAATTAAATTCAAAATTCATCTTTAAAATTGGCATCCCATCAATAACCCATAAACATAATTTAACATTTATTCAAGTTCTTGAAATCATTTCATCATTATAATTTAAAAAGAAAATTCAAATAGAAGAGAAATAAATGGACCTTTAAGAAAATTAAGAAAATGCTCAGTCAATGTTGAGGTATGTATTTTTAATAATTGTTGTTTGTATTTCTTGGTTGAGAGTTTTTATACCCTACACCACCATAGGTGGTTGGGTTTTAAGTTTGTAACTAGTTTATTCATAAAGAACGACATTTTCAGAAAACTGGTTTTCGAGTTATTCGAAAAATATGTTAACAAAAACTGTTTCGAATACTGTTTTAATTAAAAAACCGTTTAATCGGTTTTTGTTTAATCACTATAAATTTATAGAAACAAATTATTATTTAATAGAAATCTTGAGTTTAACCAATAAAAATATATATCATATATCATTTAGTTATTTTTCATGACGTGATTATGTCTAAAATAGAAAACTCAATACAGAATATGATGTCTGTCGTTCAGTCATGGCGGAATATACAAAAAAGAAGCTGAATATAATAGTGAAAAGTTTAAAAGTGAGTGACATTAAAAACCGTATAACCGAGTGAAAAGAAAAAAATCGGCAATCTCGAATAATTCGAAAATTGAAATTATTCGAATCAGGTCGGTTTTCTAAAATGCAACAAAAAAATGGTTAACCGATTTTGGTTTTGAAAATACTATTTGTAACACACAGAAAAAATATTGCCAGCTCCACTTTAAAGTCGATTTAACGATATCTGTCCGTCCGTCCGTCTGGCCGGCTGTCCATGAAAAACTTGTGAACAAAATGGAGGCCGTAATTTAAGAGATATCTTGATGAAATTTGCACGTTTCATTGTTTTGGACCAATAACATCGCCTGTTGAAATTGCTGATGATGGTTTAATTTTTACATCTAACACCCATACAAATGTTACTCCCGGAATAGGAGTTTATGTTCACAAAGAGTTCAATATATAAAGCGATTTTAATGAAATTTGCCATTCTGATATTCTATCCATTATTTTTCATAGGTCCCATACAACTCCTCTTCTAAATATTATTTTAAAGCGCTTGAATCTCAAATATACTTTGGTATTGTAATAGGAATTGGTCAAATCAAGACAACTATAAGCAAAAATTGATGTGCGAAATTTTGGCGAGGGTCGGTCCACAATGTCTTCTAGCTTCCATATGACGTTAACAGAAGAAATCAATTTCCTCATGGTTGTTAGTTCCAGTTATTATATTATACTGTACTTTAAAATAAAATATACCATTATACGAGGGTGGTTCATTAATTTTTGTTATAAGTGTTTTATACCCTTTTACTACCAACAAGTGATAAAACTTAACTTTGTCTTTCTGTTTGTAGCGTCAAGAAGGAATCATTTCAGTCCGCATAACGTATGTTGTATATTCTTGCATCAAATCAAAATCTGAGTCCATTTAGCTATGCCCGTCTTTATATCCATCTGTCTGTTTGTTGGCATGCTTACATACACAATAATGGACAGAGCTCAATGAATTTTGGCCTTGAGTATTGTCTTACAGTCATGAGAAGTTTCCTATTTAAAACTGGCAAAATCGGTTAGGTATATTAAAATGATATAGAACAATATCAGAGGCAACCTCTTAGTTTAAGCGAAGAAGCCACCAATATAACTAATTTTATGACTCATTAAATGTTCCTGTACTAAATTGAAGAAAATCTTTTATATTTTGTATACGTCTATGAGTGTATGTGGGAGTGTGTGTATACGAAACATAAAGTATTTACCTCACACGGCATTTGTAGCGGAGGGTACTTAATATTCGGCATAACCTATATAGAATTCTACTTATTATTATTGTTGTTGTTCTTTATTGGGGGAGAAGTTTTTTATTACATAAAATAACAAAAGATCATTTGTAGGAAACATTTAATTAGTAGACATGATATGACACATGTTTTTTAGATAAGATTTCTAAACAGCAGCACAGTTTAATTAAAATTTCATAATAAACAAATTTGCTGTCGAGTAAATAAATCAATTTTATCTGAGTAAAAACATTTTATAGCAGCAAGAAAAACATAAATCACATCATGATAAAATTTGGTCAATTAATATTGAATGTTTTAATTTGTTATCAGATATTTTTTTGCTTAGAAAATTATATCAAAGAGTGAGATGGAAAAAATTTTAACATATTAAATTCAGTACTTGGATTATTTTTGATTACTTGTTATAATTATAGAATAATATAATGTTTTTGGTACTAACAGCCTTTTTTCTCTATGTTGAACGAAAGCTTTTCTCCCCGGATTTGGATTTCAATATATTTACATAATTGTCGTCAATGCAAAGAATGAGTCGAACAAAAATCTGTAAATTGTTATTTAGCTTTCACCTGACTGGACTTTAGAATGAAAAAACTATAAAATAAACAATAATATATTTCAAGTTCTGCTTTTCCATCATCAGAAAATTCTCTGTTATGGAAATAATTATCGATTTCTTATTCAATAATTTTGCAAAATGTTTAGTTCAATTTTGATTAATTTCGTATGATTTATTTAAGTCAACATTGATGGATTTTTCTTCAAGCAAATTAGAAGCATTTTCCTGCATCATATCACTCATTTCATAAAAAATTACGAAAACTTGAAAATTTAAAAATTTGGTTAGTTAGTTCTGAGGGTTGTGTCCTACGCACATCCCGCTTGGGTCCAAAATAGGTGATCACGCGTGTGTTACGTAGAACAATCAACATTCGTGATAGATTACACCACCGACTGCATATAGACTGTGTCCAGCATCATTCAAATTACAAAATATCGTGAGAGCTTTTTCAAAACTATTCCAGTGCTGGATAAGCACACAGCAGAAGGAAGGTCTCTCCTCTGTCTCTTCACGAATAACTTTTTAAATTTCTTGAAAATGTAACAAATAACGTTACATTATGCGAATGAATTGTGTAAGTTTCTCTTAGATATAGAAATCTAGTTTTACTCGAATTCGAGTAGCTGGCTTGGATTTTCTTCGACATAGAGAAACAGATTATAAATCTGCTTTAAAGACTTAGAGAAAAACTTTTTTTAATAACTCTTAAAATCCACTTTTTAAAACATCTGTTTCTTGCTCCTTAATTCTCATCCCACGAAAGTCCATATCTATTCCACTGGTTTTAACACTGTACAATTTGCTGGATTACCATGTCCTTAATAGTTCCCAATAGAATAAATATGAGGACCATATTGCCCTGGAATTTGAGTCGTTTAAATATTTTTTATGATCGAGTGCTCAACTTTGGGACTCTAACTGGATCTTGGTAGGTCCAAAACAGAATCGATATAGCTAAATCGGAAGTTACAGATTTGTTACCATATTTATTCTTTTTCATTTGAAATGGCGAAAGTTACGATAATCAATACGTGCCTGCTATCTGGTGTTAATATGTAAATACACTTTTAAGTCAGGATGTCTATATTTTTCATACCGAATATTCAAAGTATGAAGCTCTTGTATCGGTTGTAATTGAAGGTCCATTTATTTTCTATTTATAATGTCAAAATTTTCTGATTTATTTTAATAACATTTACAGTCTTCTTGGGTAATTTTTTGTGGTTCAAGGGATTTTTTTGGAAATTCTTTAAATAAATTCAGCATATTCACATATAGTAAACTAGATCGGCAATAATATATTGTTGCGATAATTGTTAAAAGAATGGAAAGAGAATTTTCTCTTTATATTATCCCACCAGTGGATTCAATCTTGCATATTTGCTGTTTTTGTACAACTTCGACTGTAACTGGTTGTTCTTTTTTGGAAGTTGAAAAAAACCTAAAACAATAATACAACTGCGGACGTTTGCAGGAAAGGAGGTAGTATTGTTCGTTGGGAATGATTCCTAGGTAGTAGATATTGTTACATTTCCAGTCTTGAAACTATTTTAAAGCTTTTTGGCAGCCACTATTTTTGCTATTTTAGTAAATGATCTTTGGTAACTAAAATCTGATTGGTCCTTCGATCAAATCTGAATGCCATTTCCTTCTTAATTGGAAATAGATTTGTAGGCTGAACTTTTTATTTCAATCGGGAACTGAAATGCCAATTTTGTTTCTTATTTCGAAATAGTTTTTGGACCCAAATTTAAGAGTTCTTGAATACGATACTCCCAATGTAGGAAGAGAAATAATATCCCAAAGATTTATCTTAATTATCAATATCCTTTAGCAAATCTTGGTATTTGTGAAATAGTGCTCAAAAGAACGAAACAACATCATCTATATAGCGCCTCTGATTAAGACCATTTGAGGTGGGAAATTTCTTCTTTCTTCCTACTTTCAGAAAGAACAGCCAGACAAAATGGACACTTTAAGACAAGAAATAATTCCAGTGAAATAAAATTATACTTACAAAGTTGTTGCCTCCACTGCTAACATTATGTTCGAAAATTTTGACTACGGAATTTGGTTATCGAATGGCTGAAATTCGAGATTATTAATTTAGTCAAAATTAACAATAAATCAATCTAAATTTAAGAAATAAAGATTTAATCTAAAACGCTAATTGGAAATGTGAGAAATGGAAATGGGAAATCAAAATCCAACTTGTATTTAATATAAAGCTGATATTGCTTAATTCGTGATCCTTCTTACTTACGATTTAGCACATAACCCTTATAACTGGATTTGCATTGAACCAGTTAAAAGGGTTATGTGGTTGGTTGTGTTTTTGGTTTAAAAAAAATGTTTATAATATTTTGTAGTCATTGAATTCTGTTAATTAACCTTTAAACCTTTCGAATTTTTGATCTCCCTGTAAAGGAACACGCAAGTAGAATAAGGATAAAATTTATGTATAAATGTCTTTATTAGGGTGTAAGTAACTCTTGCAGGTCATCTAAGGTTCTATATATTATCTGATTTAATAAGGACTAGAGCTTTAATATTTCTTTAAAAATGTCCTATATCTCAGGAGCTCTTATTGATTCATTTGATTCGAATATCATTCCTTTATTAAAATTCCTTTTTTATCAATAGTTTTTTTTTAAATATTTTCTTTTATTTTATTTATTATTTATTTTTCTTCATTTGTTTTTGTTTTATTATTATTATTTTTCACTTAACATTTGTTTTCCATAATATATACTAAACTATACATATTATGTCCTTTTTTTGGGATTTTTTTTTTTAATAAATATTTTTTTATGTGTTTTTGTGTGTGTGTGTTTGTTGTTTGGTTTCGTTTAAGGTGTCTGCAAGTGTATTGAATTGATTAAATTGATATTTTCATTGCTTTTTTATTGTTTATTATTTTTACGTTTTTTCATTAAATTATCCTTTTTTCCTTTATCGTCCTTTATTAAAGAAAAAGATCAAAAATAAAATAATATAATAAGAGTGTATGAGTGTGTTTGGTTAGTGAGATGGAGAGAGTGTAAAGATAATGAATTTATTAATGATGATAAGGATGTTTTGTTGTTATTATTATGTTGTTGTTCGCATATTATAAATTTTATTATGTATCAATCATTTTGTTTTTATTCATCAATTTATTTTATAATATAAAAATATATTTGTTGTTGTTGTTTAAATTTATCAAATGAAAAGTTTTCTTTAAAACTTTTCTTTTGTTGTTTTTGTTTTGTTATATTTTTTTTTTAGAAATGTTTTATAGTTTTGTAATAAAATGCAACAACAACAATACATTTTATGAATTTTATTTGTACTTAAATAACTAAGTTTCTTTAATTCATTTATTTTTATTTTATTAATATATATATTTTGTTGTTGTTGTGTCTTAATAATTACATTATGATACGATATTAATAACATTTAATTACAAAAATTAGGCAGTAGATAAGTTTTTTTAACAAAAATTTTTTTTTTTAAAAAAATTGGGAACTTTTTTATTTTGTTTAGTGTGAAACATATTTCATCAGGATTAAAGCAGAAATGGTAAATGTGGTTAATTTTTATGATAAAGAAGGAATTTCGTGAATGGAGTTCAAATGTTTAAAAAGATCAATTGGTACTCATATTAAACAAACAGGTGCTCTTAAAAAAGCGGGTCGAAAAAAATGTTTTTCTCTGTCATCCCTTAAAATTAAAGATTAACTGCTAGATTTCTATCAATTTACCTTTTAAGCTTTTTGTATTTTGTATTATTTTAAGTTTTATCAGTACAATTTGTATATGATTTTAAAGGGCTTCACGTTGTTCTCTGATATCCTTTTTAATCCAACATCAGTTTCTAGTACTTCAGATTCTTCCACCCTAAAATCCTACTGTTTCTATACAGGAAGAATCGGAATTTAGAACATAGAAAAATTTACGCGCAAATTTCATGTTACCTTTGTGTAGATATAGTGCAGTCCACATGATGATTTTAAAGCGAAAAAAATATAAGGTATTTTTAGATATATTCCACTCCAGACTTCCAACTTCATAGCTTCTTTTTTATTCTCAAAAATTCTATAATATTGATGAAGTAATTGCAACAAATGTTATTTGAAATAATATTTTCTCGTGTCAATGTGTCATATCTAAAGGGAAAAATAGCTTATGAGCTTTTCGTCTTCATCTTAGCCTGTCACGAGAGATGAACTACAGAATGTGGCTCACTTGGCTGCTAAAGGTCCCTTTGTGTTACTTGTAAAGTCTAAGGGGAAATTTAGAAAAAATGTTTCAGGTCAGATTGATGTTATGGAGTAGAAATTGAAGAATCCATCATTCCACGTCAAATGGATCTGCGTCCCGAAAGATGCGAGTCACATACGGCAAACGGTTGTCATCAAGCGACTGTTACAACAATGAAAGTTTTTACGCAAGAAAAGAAGATAAATCCATAAATAAATATCTCCAAATCAGCAGTTGCTACATCTTCAGAGATTGCAAAGAACTGTAGACAAAGAAGTGCGGCTATAGGCCTCCGTAGGAAGGGAAGTGTCTTGCGCAATAGCATAAGGCTTATCATTTATACGTTTTTGCTAAGGCAGGTAGCTCTGATTTGTACCAAGTCCATGTACCCAGACCAGTGCAATGTTAATTGCTCTGCCATCTATTCTATTCAGAGTGCAGTATTCTTAGACAAGATTTA
>PYHX02000340.1:0-46351 GCA_004302925.2 Cochliomyia hominivorax
TACATTCACATCACACATACTCTCAACAGGTGTTTAAACATACACAATGTTTTTCTTAAATATAACATGGAACACTTAATGAGCAATAAAATTTGTTGCTGTAATTTTTTCATATTGAACCGATTTTGATCATTATTGTAATGGTATTGAAATATATATAATCTAATATTATGGCAAAATTTTATTCTAATTTGTCGATTTATAACTGACAATTTTAAGAAATATTTTTTGGTTTGAACTTAGATGATGCCTCAGATATCGGACTTCGTCATTCAATATACAGTATCAATTTTGCCGCTTTTTAATAGGAACCTTCTCAGGACTATAACAAATACTCAAGCCAAATTTCATTGACAGACACACAGGCGGACAGACAGATGAACATAGCTAAATCGACTCAGATTTTGATGTGATGCAAGAAATTATATATAAATTATGGGGTCTGACATGATTCCTTCTAAGCGTTACACATGGAATGACAAAGCTAATTTTTGCTTAATAAGTTTTGACTGAGTCGAAAAACAAAATATAGTTAGAAGTTAAAGCATTTCCTACATACATATATATGTATATATTTACATATACACGTGTATAAGTTAGACCACGATATAAGGAAATTTTGAAACTTTTATAATAGAAAAAGTTTGATATTTCATTTTATCTAAAAGCTCACATAAATACATATGTAAAATTACACATTTATAAATATTATTTCAAAATGAGTTTTAAATCAAGATAAAATAATAAATGTATTGAACCGAAGAGCAAAATGGACTAACTACTATTTTTATACCCTCAATTACCACAAGTGGTGAATTGGGTATATTAACTTTGTCATTGAACTTGATTACTAATCCATAAATGATCAAAATCGGTTAAGTAGAAAAAATATATATAGAAAACAATATAACTCATTTTATCACTCATAAGGTGTTTCTGTGTAATATCTAATAAAAATTTCTATATAATGTACGAGTGTGCATGTGTAGTGGAGGGTTTTGAAGATTCGGCATAGACCAGTATAACTTTATTAGTTGGTATTCTAATTATAAACTAACAAATTTCGAATTATTATTGTAGAAGATAAAAATATTACAATATATTTTTGCTTTTGTGAAACCTTTTTTATTGTCAATTAGTTTGGTTTTGTACTTCATTTAGAGTTTGGAATTATTAGCATCATTCATTAATACCTTTAAATGTTTGTGTATATATTATAGTTATTTTGGTGTTTCAAATGTTTGCGCTTTACTTTATTTTCCTTATGTTGCATGCAACAATGGAAATTGAAAAATGAAATATATTTATATTTTAAAAAGGAATAAACTTACTTTCTCTTAAACATGCAAATGAAATAAAATACACTGTGGATTATTTGAAAATGAGATAATAACCATAATTACAGAAACAGTTTATGTAAGTTTACTTGAAAATCGAATTTACTGATTTAAATTCACGTAGAATAACCAAGTCCAAGTTATTTTCTTTCATTTCCTTCATTCTATGAACCATAGCTATGGTTCAAGAATTATTCAGATTTATAATCGAGAAATTCTGAATAACTTTTTATTGTTAAAAATAAATAAGAATACTTTATTCTGTATGCTGTATCCACATACATGTGTGAGGCAATCATCACTTAAATCACATATTTTTATTAAAATCCTTACAGTTTTTGGGCGATGAACACAGAAAAGGAAATAACGTTTTTTTGGATTCTATCAAATAACCACTCCTTAAAAAGATCAACCAGTTCATTGCCATAAGGTATATAAGAGAGAGGCAGGAAATTATTGTGAAAGAAATGGTAGAGATCTACCTTAATGACTACAAGGTGTATCAATAAGTGTACTTCTTATGTAACAAGTTACGTTACCGATTGCATATAAGTTGCGTACAGGCAGCCTTTACCTTTTTTACCTAAGAGAAAAGTGATCGTAGGTTCAAATTATAAAGATCTACTAGTGAAAAAAGTACTTACAGTCTGGAAGCGCACCGAGTTCTTGACATTCACACAGAAGGTGTCCTCTGTCCTCTGTCTCAACCCGGCAATTTCTGCAGAAGTCATTATAACATGTGACCTTTTTAATCTATCTTTTCCGCACAAGATATAATATGATATAACTCAGATATCGGTCTATAACTTTTTTATACCTAAGTTATATTCAGTGATCTGCTCATAAAAAATAAAAAAATCTTCTAAAATAGAATTATTTACTTCTAATTATAAATTTTCTTTCAAGTCTGTAAACGTATCTAATATAAACCGTCCTCACTCTTCCATTCATTCAATCATTTATTTATTTATTTTTATTATTATTTTTTCATTAAATTTTAAAACTTTCAATTTATATTAAAAAACAATGAAAATTAGTTTTTCAATTTATTTCACTTCACTTAAAATTTCCACAGTATTTATTTCTATAAAACATTTTGGGGTGTAAAAAGTAACCGACTCCACCTGAGAAAAGTGCAAAAGTGCGCTTTTTTGTTACCGCTTTTTTAAAAATCCCAAATAAAAGTACAAAACATAAAAAACATTTGAAAAGTAAAATTTTGAAAACAAACAATAAAATAAAACTTTTGCAAAAGCATTTTTTCGACTTTTTTCTTTTGTGGTGTTGGAAAGAGTTGAAATTTGTCGCTTATTGATTTTGAATGGTTTGCGGAATTTCTTTACTCTACAGTAAGTCAGGTGGTGAAAGTGATAACTCACTTTTATATTAGAAATTTTTTCACTGAAAATTCAGTTTTCACTGAAAATTCAGCATATCACTGAAAACTTAATTAAAAAAAAAAAAATCAACTTTTCACTGAAATTAATTTTGTCGAAAAAAAAAATCAACTTTTTACTGAAAATTAAATTTTTCATTGAAAATTCAATTTTTCATTTAAAAATAATTTTTTCACTGAAAAATTCAATTTTTCACTGAAAATTCAATTTTTCACAATAAAATATAATTAAATTTTTCATTGAAAATTCAATTTTTCATTTAAAAATAATTTTGATTAAAAATTCACATTTCATTAAAAATTCACATTTTTACATTTCGTTATTTTTCTAACAGTTCACTACTTTATTAAAAATTTTTAATTTCACTACAAATTCACTATATTTCTACAAATTTTCTCTTTCATTTTAAAACTCTTTTTACATAAAATATATTTTTCACAAAAATTTTAATTTTTTACTAATGAATTCACTAAATCACTTGTTACAAAAAGTTTTTCAGATTTTCAAAAAAAATTTAGATTTTAGCTAAAATTTACCATTTTCACTAAAAATGCACATTTTCACTAAAAATGCACATTTTCACTAAAAATGCACATTTTCACTAAAAATGCACATTTTTACTAAAAATGCACATTTTCACTAAAAATGCACATTTTCTCTAAAAATTCACATTTTCACTAAAAATGCACATTTTCACTAAAAATTCAAATTTCACTAAAAATGCACATTTTCACTAAAAATGCACATTTTCACTAAAAATTCACATTTCACTAAAAATTCACATTTTCACTAAAAATTCACATTTTCACTAAAAATTCACATTTTCACTAAAAATTCACATTTTCACTAAAAATTCACATTTTCACTAAAAATTCACATTTTAACTAAAAATTCACATTTTCACTAAAAATTCACATTTTCACTAAAAATTCACATTTTCACTAAAAATTCACATTTTCACTAAAAATTCACATTTTCACTAAAAATTCACATTTTCACTAAAAATTCACATTTTCACTAAAAATTCACATTTTCACTAAAAATTCACATTTTCACTAAAAATTCACATTTTCACTAAAAATTCACATTTTCACTAAAAATTCACATTTTCACTAAAAATTTACATTTTCACTAAAAATTTACATTTTCACTTAAAATTCACATTTTCACTAAAAATTTACATTTTCACTAAAAATACACATTTTCAGTAAAAATACCAATTTTTACTAAAAATACACATTTTCATTAAAAAATCCACATTTTCACTAATAATG
The DNA here is from genome assembly GCA_004302925.2 of Cochliomyia hominivorax. Taxonomy (NCBI): domain Eukaryota; kingdom Metazoa; phylum Arthropoda; class Insecta; order Diptera; family Calliphoridae; genus Cochliomyia; species Cochliomyia hominivorax. The sequence continues at coordinate 4,009 of PYHX02000340.1, forward strand.
CATATTTTCATTAAAAAAAAAAATAATATTTTCACTAAAAATACACATTTTTTCTTATTTTTTGGTTTGTTTTCACTAAAAATGTACATTTTCATAAAAATTCACATATTCACTAAAAATGTACAATTTCACTAAAAATGCATATTTTCATTAAAATAATTAATATTTTCACTAAAAATACACATTTTCACTAAAAATTCACAAAAAATGCACATTTTCACTAAAAATGCATATTTAAATGTGGTTGAGGGTATTTGGAATTTACCATTAATGAATTAAAAGTTTTGACTTGTTTTTATTATTCACATCTAAAAGCAAATAAAACTAAATTTTTATTTATTAGTTTTTGTTTGTTTTCATAAAAAGTTTTGATTTTATTGTTGTTGCAAATTATTTCCAAAAACAACAATTAAAATATTGTTGCATGTTTTGGCAAAAAATTTTGGAGACATTTAGCAAAGTTAGCGAAAATATTGTGAATTGGGACAAAAAACTTTTAACAGAACTCCAACAATAAATTTTTAAAATTTGTGAACAGAATTTTATATAAAATTATTATTAATTTTTAATCTAATCAATTTATAAAACTTAAATTGTTAGTTTTATATACCGAAACAAATGAATTAAATTGTACTTGCATCTCATTTCCTTGCACATAAGTGTGTATTTGTTTTTATATGTATTTGTAAGTTTCTTTCCAGATTTGTTTTTTCTCTAAAACAAATAAGAATTTCATTCAAGCGTTCAATTGCAATTGTTACGCTCATTGCGTTTATTTTTTGGTTTTTGAAAATCTTAATTTACTTCTGGTGTTAAATTACACAAAGAAGACTAAAAGAGAATTTGTTCCTTTGTTTGTTTGTGTGTGTGTATGTTTGCTTATAAGTACAAAATTATATTGATGCGGTTAGAACAAGACAATGACTTACATTTGCTTTTCATTTAAATTTTCCATCTGAAAATTTTACTCGAGATATTTTGTATGTGTTTTTGTTGTTTTATGTGTCTGAGTAATTTGCAACATACACAACAAACATTTAACAAACATCTAACTGACTATTTGGCCTCTAAGCCAAACAATCCAATTAAAATGAAATGCGGTCATAGTAACTAACACAATGCAACATTTAATATTGACACACACTCATATATGTGTACCCACACTCATATGCATTTTTACACGCATACATACTTAACTAGTTTATACAAACAAACATTGTTGATATTTTGCATAAATTTCGTTTGGTTAACATTTATTGTTAAAGGGCGGGGTAAAAGTAAAATTGTTTCTATATAAAGTGAAAATAAAATGAGAGATACAGACATCAATCTTTCACTTCGTCAATTTTCATTTAGTTCTTCGTCAATTTTCATTTAGTTCTAATGGGGTATGATTTTCTTTTAAACAAGAGATACTGATAACATATCTAAATTAACTCATTTTCATTTGGTCCAAAAGCATTATGGGGTTTAGATGGTTCTTAACTATTGGTCACTTTAGAGGAACTTTTTAGAGGGCTACTTTAATATCCATAAATCTTGTTAGAATATCGGTGATCTCACCGATACTTAGGAAATTCCATTGACTTGAAATATTCTAACAGGTATCAGAAACTCTGCAAATCTGACGATTAATTCCTATTGAGTCTTCTAATAGATTTTATATATATTAAAAAATATTAAATTTTCAATTGATGCATAAACGTACAGCCTTCATCTTCGATGCAATAATCTTATCATTTTGAGTAATTATAGACCAGAAAAAACTGGCAACTCCTACAGGTTTCAAACTATTCCTCTACCGTTTTTGAGTGCTCTTTCTTTGATTATATACAAACTGTCATAAAAATATATACAGTGGAGAACATAAGTCTGTTAATCGATCCACAATGTGAAGGTTATAAATTCAATATATTAACTTTGGTTGCCATATAACGATCTCTGCACCTAAGCGTAATTTTTAATACGCTGGATACTTTACTTCATAAGACCGTAATAAATATTATAATTTTTAGAGAACTTTTTGCACTTCAACCAAGTCCCTTTATCAACGTTAATTATTTGACTTTAACGATCCTAACATTCTTAGAAAGAATCTTAAAAATAAGCTCTTATTAATAGGACAGATAAAAGCAGCTTAGCAGATATTCCATTAACAGTTTGCGTAATCTACTAAGGAATGAGTCCGAGAGGTCAAATATTTTGATTGGTTTTTGTTGATTTTTTTTTTAAATCAAACATTACATCTGATCCAGCAAATGCAACCCATTAGCTTTTTAAGTGATATAACAATATGAATCATCAGCAAAAATATGACAAAAATAACAACCTTTTGTAACATTTCCCACATAAAAAATAATCATTCAAAATTTCAAGGATTTTATTCATGTGATATTAAATTTAATTGTAAGTCACATAGTAAATTCTGAATTATTATAATACCAATTTCTCTTTGGTAACAATCTTAAATTTTTTAATTAACTTAATTTGTTAAGATTGCAATTCAAGTTTCCAATAAAATTTTTTCTGTTTGACTTTTCTTCTCCCTCATAGATTCAACTCATAATATGGTCGGTTAGGAAATGTTTTGAATGAATTCTGTTTTGAAAAGGTGTAGAATGTTTATCTTTTACTTTGCTAAAATGGTTTTTTTCTCTCTATTGCCTTTGCCTGGACCTAAAATGACTCCAATACTCATTTTAACTTATAAACTAAAATGCAATGGACTAAATATTGTTGTTGTTGTCTTGTTCAACAACACAACAAATAGATGCCACCAATGAAGTACATTTTGACGTACATATACTATTGCATACACACAAATATGCACACAATAAATTAACTTTATTTTTTGATATACAAATGCAACTAAACTATAAAATAAAGTGTAATAGTAGGTGTGTGTTTGTGTGATATTTTGACACAGGGGAAAGTAGAAAGGGAGAGAGTGTGTGGGAGAGAACACCACAACTACTTAAACAATTCAACATAAAATTTTTGGTTTTACAAAATGATGTTGTACTATATCTATAGTCCTATTTTCAAATTGTATATATGATGAATATACTATTTACTGAAACAGTGGGAGAAAAAAGTATTACAACAATAAGACTTTATTAATTAGTATTTTAATAAAAACTTTTCAAAAATTTTAACTTTTATTAATTTATTTATTCATGATTTTATAAAAATATTTAAATTTTTTCTGAAAGAAAATTCAAACCGTTGAAATACTTTTAACCTAAATTTGTTACTTTGCATTCACCTCTAATTCATGTTAAGTGTTTCCATCATTATGTATGTATATGTGTGCATATTTTACACTTAGTATCCAACATTTAAAAGTGTTTGTGTAGAGACAATTGTATCAGTTACAATTAAGGACGGTTGTCGTTACTTAAATAATAGAACATGTCCTTTAAGGATGAGAATAATTTGCTTATTTCAAGATTTGTTTCCTTACACACACATGTATATTCACACATTGGAAACCATAAACACTTTAAATAAAACAAAATTATAAATAAAATAATTTTACTCCATTGAAATAGACTTTAATTTGTTAAGATATTTTAGGCAAAAATATGTTTACTATTTTCTTAACTTCTTGCTGTGGTTTTTATACCCTACACCATCGTAGGTAGTTGGGGTATTTTGTATTTGTACAAATGCAAAAAAATAGTTAAACCATAACTTCTAATTTTGCCGTTCGACCCAGAATTATTTCACGAGTCGATTTCAGATATCTTAATGAATTTTGGCCCAAGAACGATTTCAATTGAAATTGGTTATGACTGGACCGTTATTTCATATAAAGCCCGTAAAAAGGTTCCCCGGAATATGTTTTTTAGCCGATAAAATTCCTAAATACAAAGAAATAAGTCCATTATTTAATTATAGGAGATTCGGTTTCTCATAACAAAATATCACTTTCAAGCTCTTAAATCACATATATATGTGGGTATGTGTGATTTTTTTAAGTAAAATTAAAATAGATATAAGCCAAAACCGCTGAGTGAAATTATGCCGGGATCGGTTCATAAATTTCACATAAATTATCAGTATCATGATAATCTATTGCACATATTAGCATTAATAAGAAAAGCTAATTATACGATGGTCATTCATATATTTTGCTTAATAGTCATTTACAACGGAAAATATAGTGTAAGATATTACATAGTCTAGCTTAACCGACTATAACACTTTTACTTATTGTATGTAACATTATTGTAAATGTTAACATATATAGTTACTTTACCCCTCCCAACTTCACCCCCTTTACTTCTGCAGGCTAATAATCTAATATTTAATTTAAATTTTGTAATAATTTGACAAGAAGGTAATTTTGGTTCTCTTGACATGAAATAGATGTCTATAATTTTATTTCAATAATTAGATGTTTTAAGAAAATTTTCTACTTAAATTGTCTTTTTGGTAAAATATTTTTAATATCTGGTTTCCATTTTAGAATTTACTATTATTGAAACAATTGTAAAGATTTTGGTGAAGAAGAAGGTGGAAAATATGTAGAGGTTTTGGAAATATAATTAGTAATATGTTAGTTTATAATTAGAATTTAATTTAAATAAATTAAAATTGATTACTTTAGGCTGGGAAAGCAAAAATATTATTTGAAAGGTAAAAATGCAATAAAAAAACGTAATTGAAAGGTCAACAAAATTTAGATTGTAACTCTAAAGTGGAAAAGAATGTAAGATTTTTGATTTTTGAAAATAATTTTATAAAATTTCCATACTCTTTATAAAATTAAAGATTTCCTAGATTATAGTTGGTCAACTCATCAGCACGGCTTTCAGAGGTATACACTGATACATATTCCTATAAATGTGTTTAACTTTAATCATCCCAAAGTAAAATTGATTTTTTAAATTAGATGCAACTTAACTGTATTCCTTGAATGAAAACTAAATTTAATAGGTTTTATTGTTTGCTTTATTCCTGAGATTAAATGTTCTTAAGTCTATTTTATGTATACTATAAACGATTTTAAAAGAGTTACAAATAATTTAAAATAACATTTTTATAAAAAGAGGACCATTTATAGACTATATCTAAATTTTACAAGAATAAATCGAAACTAAAATTTTTCATGTCCAATGACGTTCCAATGCAGATATTATTTATTAAATTAAGCATGCCGAAAGTGTGGTGCATAATTTCTTTAAGACAATACAAAATTATGGTGTTTGGAAGCCTTCCCAAAGAAATACCAAATTAATGAAAAGACAAACCCCAATAATGTTTTTTTTTTTTTTTTTTTTTTTGACCTATAGAGTACATATTTATTGAAGTTATGTAATTAGTTATTACCAAGCAACATTGTAACCAACATTTTAAGCTTTCTAAAAGTACCATATATTTTAAGATCCAATGCTTTGTGATTTTAGAATAAATAGGTTAAATTCAAAATTGTTTAAAGCTCAAATTTAAGAGAATCCGGATCAAAAACTATTCTGCTCCACTGTCCATTGTTTAAAAAATAAAGAAATCGTTAAAGAAATATTTTTTTCTTTTGCTCATTATAAAAATAAATCCGTAAAAAATTATGTATGATTGATTTTTATAAAATCAATGAAAATCAATCATACGCCATCATAATAAAGTACTATACTTTAGATTAAGTAAACTAAAATATGGTGCATACTCTAAGGGCGCCTATGTTAATGCAGTGCATTATTATTAAGGCGTATAATTAATGTGAATGAAATATTATCATCTTAAGAAAAAAATCTATTTTGATGGATTTAAAAAAATATTTTAATTTTCAATAGTTAGTAAGGAATGAGATCGAACAATTTTTAACATATTTATATGTTTTTGAAAAAAATACTTTTATAGTTTTAATCAATAATGATGAAAATTTGAACCATTTTGGAAAATCCTTCCATTAATGTTTACAGGTTCTTTTGAAAATCTACCACACTTTTGTCACACTCTCCACTGAACTTAGCTCCGTTCAGTTTGGGGGATTTACCTCTCTTGATATAAATACCTCATTTTTTCTACTATCACTCAAGAGCTTGTTTGCCATGGTGAGAGAATATCAAGTCAGATCAAAAATAAGTAGCCAGTTTTTGTAACCATTCCTTAATGTACATTTCGGTATTTATAAGACCGTTGTAACAAATTATTGCGTTCTTTTGCAGCAACATCATATTGCTTGCCATAACGTAAAACTTTCTGGGAATTTTTCACTGCATTTGTGACCCAAAGCATTTCTTCAACATTCCCCTTCAAGTATCAGCAACGACAAAATTTTTTTCTTGACTTTAATTTCCGTTTTCTGCTTTTGACCCCTGAATGTTAAGCAGCATTTCTGTCTGTAACTTTTTGAGTCTTATATATTTTGAGACCTACATCCGAGCATTGACCTAACCTGTCTGCTTTTGTAATACGACATGATCAAATAATTGAAAAGATCCGTGATATAATCAAAATTTGCATTTAGTGCAAGTTTTAGTAATTGATTTATTTTTAACATAATCTTATCTTAATTCTTTTAAGATTAAATTATTAAAAATACCAAATGCCTTCCACGATTAAATCAATTAAAAACAACAAAATTTTATAAATCCCCTGTAATTATACCACTTAAATTTAATTCCCTTAAAATAAATAACGAAAATAATGAATCTTTTTACGCTTTTAAACCTCCACAAATACGGATACCTGTTAATTTATAGTCAATGGAAAACTGAAAGCACCAAAAAAAGGAATAAAACAACTTCTTAATGTCTTTAACACATTTTGCATACAAAATTTCGCAAAAACTGAACTGAATACCAAAGAAAATAACACTAATACCAAGAAAAGCCTCAAAAGGAAAGAAAGAGATATATGAGAATTATTTATAGGAATAAAAATATTTTATGAGGAAAGAAGAGGAAAAAGAAACAAATAAAATTAAGTGCTGCTAAAAGAATAAATGAAATAATAGAAATTGACCGTAAATGTGTTAAAGGTGAAAATAAACACACGTTTTTTTCTCTCTTTTTCTGTTTAATGCAGTAAAAAAGAAAATCTAAAAAAGGAAAATAAAAGAAATAAAAAAGAAATATTAAAAGAAAGGAGATTTCAAAAAGAGAAGACAATAAAAATTTTAAGAATTGTTTTAACAAGTAATAAAATAAGTTAAGAAGACAACAGTAGTTGGTGTTGTTTTCTAAGAGATTTAGGGAGAATTATCATTAAGACGGTTGGAAAAATATAATTAAAATGATCGCAAAGTACGAAGTAAAGGGAAAGAAGGACAATTTTAGGTTGTATATTTTATAGTAAAAAATAATGAATGAAATTGTGGTAAAATTCTTGATAAATATTTATTTTACGTATTATCTTCTGCATTCCAGATTACAAGTCTTAAATCTTAAAAGATTTTTAAGATTTTTTTCTTTTCCTTTTTTGTATGAGGAAAAGTAATTTTTCGTAGAATTTACGGTTTAGAGTTCATTTTTGTAAATTACAACATTTTAAATGTTTATTTTCTTCGAGTTTTTTAATCAGTTTAAAAGTTTAGGCATTTTATTTTTCACAGTCGTAACCTTTTTACAATGTTTTGACTTTTCGCTCATTTTTACATTAATTGTTGATGAAATTACTCTCGTGCAGAAATTTTGATTGGCATGAAGTTCATTTGTTAATTGTCTAGACAACATCGGAGTCAGGAAGAAGAATTTTAAGATTCTCGAAATGCTGAATTGAATATTAGCAACTGTTTGATGACCATGATAAATTTTCGACAACTGCATTTCAAAGTCTATACTGATCAATGTAGAATATATATATATATATATATATATATATATATATATATATATATATATATATATATATATATATATATATATATATATATATATATATATATATATATATATATATATATATATATATATATATATATATATATATGGCCATAGTGTACTAGTACATGACAATCTAACGGAACTTTAGTATGGATTGCAAAAAGGATAAGCTCAAAGAAGTCAAAAGTTTAATGAGTATTAAAATTTGCCTTCACTAGGGTCTGCATCTTGTATTGTGTCCTTCTTCGACTGAAAATTTTTTTTCTGAAAATTGAGAATTTAAGATTTCTTGTAAATAATTTACTTTCCATATGACAGTTCGCTTGTAATTGTCGAAGACTTTAATATGCCATTTAAAAGACTATTATATTGTAGTGCGCGGCATGTTAGATTGGATTACGCAGTCCTATTAACTGGAAATCTTTCTGTTAGTCTCGTAGATTTTTCTTAATTTTACGTTGAAGTCCTTCTTATATGATAATTGCCAATATTTTTATATAATGTTGAACATAATAATTGCAATAATTCCAGTTATTGCAATCATTCAGCTAACGTTAGAGGTAGTACCTCCTCCCACGCAGAAGTGCTGGGGCTATAGAGTATCAGCTGAAGTTTAGATATATTCCCGTAAATTTTTCTTGTTAGCCTGCTATATTTCACGTAGGTCAAAAATTACCTTGGTAAGTCAAGTAATAAGCAATCATTTGTTACAACAGACACTATAAATAACGTAATTAACATCAAGAAATATTTACAAAAATCATCATATAAAACAAGCCCTTGAGTGGACTAAAACATTAATGAGTTCAAATAACCAAGAAAGGTAAATCCTCCAAATGGACCGAAGCTAAGGCCACTGGAGATAATTGGGCTCTTATTAAAATAGAATAAAACAACACAAAAATGCAAAGTGCAAAAAAAAAGAGCAAAGTGACACAAATCAATATAGAAATGTTAATGGAGGTGTTTCTGCAAAAGATTCAAATTTCATCACTAATTTTAATCAAATAGTAAAAAATTAAAACTCTAAGTTAAGTGGTTTTGTTTTTACTAACATATATTTTTATTAACAGTTTTTGGATCTCACTTAAAACTGAATGAGTGAAAACATTTTCTTCAGTGTCATCTTTTGCGATGACGTTTGTGCGGTCTTCGATAATTCCTTCTTGATATTTTAAACGAAATGACGAAGAAAGATTAAAAGTAACCTACCACTTGTGGAACTGTAGCGTTCAAAGTAAGGAATTCCTTTGAACAATCAGCTATTTTATGACCGATATGTGTAATTTCCAATACAACATTTCAAGAATAAATTAACATTGTTTCAAATTCAAAAACATTTTTTTTTGTTTTTATTTATAAATTAAATTTTTAAATATTTTACTCGTTAGTTTTTTTCCAACACTTTTTTCTAAAAAAATGCAAAGCCACGCAATTTTTTACACTAAATATTTCATTGTTTATTTAACAATTGTGTCCAATACTGTGAATATTGCATTTTTGCAACAAAAAATATTTGTAACGATTTTGTTTCCCCTTTCTCTCTCTATATTTTCAATACAATTTTGATTTTGTTGCAAATTTAGTTTAGAGGATACAATATGCAACCGAAAACGTGAGTAAAAAATATATTGAAAATAGGCACAATCGGTTAGACAATTGTGAATTGAGATTTACAATGTTGATACATTGTTCTTACTGTTATTGTTTTTGTTATTATTGCTGTTGTTACTGTTTTCTATTGTGCAACCATTCATTGTTAATGATGATCACTGTGATGTTGATGACGATGATGTAGAGAATGAAGTGTCATGATAATATTGTTTTTAACAATTGAAGTAAATTTGTTGGTTTTAGAGAAAAAAAATGGTCCTATAAAAGTGGTAGATTGGTTTGGATGTTTAAAGGGGAAAAATTTTGGACAATAAAAGATGGTTTAATAAAGAGATTCTAAATTGATCAAAAGAATAAAATAAATTAAGTTTGGATGAGTTTTAACAAAAAGAGAGGATTAACTATATTGTGTTTAATATATGTTAACTAGCTTTAACCCGGTGTGCTTTGCTGCACAAAAATTCGCCTCAGTCCCATATATCGAAAGAATTTTCACAAATCACGACGAGTATTAAAAAATTCATGCAACTTTCATTCTAACGTTTTCGAATAAAACTGTTTCAGAGGAACATGACTAAATTTAAAAACTATAGATGAAATAGTTCTTTAAATATTCGATAATTAATAACTGATATTTATAGGATCGATTCTTCTTTTTTCTTTCAATGACCACTGTTTTACAGGATAATTATTGGGTCTATATTAATTAATTTTAGTTCTAAAACTATTATAGTCCTATCCGTCATTTTTTTCTCCACAGAATTTCTTTAAGAAAGTGATTGAAACATTTTGTCCAGTAAAACAGTTTCAAGAGAAAGTAGTTAAGAAAAAATCTTAATACTCTAACTTTAATAGTTCTTTAGATATCCAATAATCATTTTTTTCTTTTTATGGGGGCTAATTTTTTTCCGTAATCTTATTCGACCTATATTTTGTCTACTAAAATAGTTCCTTGAGAAAGTTTTTGAGACAAAATATGACAATTCTTGCTGTAGTTATTTTTTGGATAATTGATGATCAAAATTTGCTTTGTATAAGAGCTTCTACTCCCCCTGCCCCTATTCGTCTTACACCAGTCATAAATTGACTCAGATTTGGATTTAATGCAAAAAAATATATACATTATGTGGTTACGAAAAAATTATGTGCTTTTTTATTAATATGCATTAGTGTATAATACATTCCGGAAAAATATGGAATATGGGACAGAATATTTACAACAATGGTAACCCTGACCGACAACCTAGAGAAAACCTTAAAATTTAAAACAAAATTTAAAGGTTAATTGGGTAACAACATAGTTGAATGTAACTATACAAAATATTGTTGTAATTTTGTTTCGGCATACATACATTCATACATACATACATACATACATACATACATACATACATACATACATACATACATACATACATACATACATATATACATACAAAGTCATACAGGCTTTATTACATTCACATTCATAGGTTTTTTTTAAAGTAACTGCAATAACAATTCTGTAAAATGTCTGCATACTATAGACTGTAAATGTCTACTTTTTTTAAAAAACAACCAAAAATCGAAAGAATAACAATCCCAAAAAATAACAACAACTCCAAAAAAACAGTTCATATACCCCAAAGACAGAAAATAAAGGCAAAATAACTGAAATTTGACTGGACTTTAATTGCTTGGGGTTTTGTTGGACAACCGGGCATTGAGTGTATTTATGTTACTGAACATTTATTCAGTTATTCTCTTCTTCCTCTCCATTTTTAAGAGTTTGACTTTTTGTATTAAAAAAAAGAGTTTCATATACAAATATCTTTACCTGAGTCTTTTGTTTGGATATTTTTTTATGAAAAAAGTGAAGAATATATCAACCAAAAGGACCAGAGAGTTAAAATTGGTTACCATAGAAATAAACCATTAAATATTTAGCTTTGTTATTGTATTCCAACCTCAGATATGTAGTTGTGATATAAATTTATACATACACATAATGTAGATTTTATAGTTTCTGGGGAATAGTGTGGCCAAAGTAAAAATTTTTTGGAAGAAAATATTTTTAAGAAATAGATATATACTAGATGGACTCCCAAAAACTGAAATGGAACCTTTCTAATCAAACAAAATTTACATATACTTTCCCTTAATAAGTATTGAATAGAATTAAGGTTTTTTATTTTAAAAATTCCAGAAAAAGGTCAGAAGGTTCCAAAGGGAGAAAATTAAAATTAGACTTTGTTTGAGTCATTCTCATTACGTAAGTTATTACTCGAATATTTTAATATTCTTACAATCTTTTTGATAAATCTAAATGAGAACTTCACATAGTGTACTATAGTATCCTTCATGCATTATTCAGGTTATCGATATATATCGATCATATTCTGGTTTTATTGCTCTTTCAAAATTTTCAACCGACATTAGTTTTTGACAATTGTTTTGACATTGTAACTACAATGGGTAGAAGTTCGATTTTGTGAAGCCATCAAAGCCATTTGCAAAGGAACTCATAAGGGCAGAGTCATGATACTTGTTGATATTTGTGCTGAATAAAACATTCCTATTAAAAAAATTATTTTACTCATATTTCTAAGAAACTTATGATATTTAAGGTTTGTATATTATATGATGTTTACGAGCTCCATACTGGTATGGGAGCTACCCCAAATTTGTACTGATATAGTGAATAGATCGTCCTTTGAAGAAACTACTCCAAATTGGTCATCTAGCATCCGATGGAAACATGACTATATCTGTGTATGTAGGGTACTCTAGTATCGTTTAAGAAACTGGTAGCAACAACAACTGGTACTTCACATAGAAAGTTATAATTTAAATTTTATACCCAAAAGTGATTTACAAATTAATACAGATAAACGTTAGGTGAAGTCATCATGAATAAGAACGTATAGGATTGAAGGGTTTATTTATGTTACCTGATAAAGGAGTAAAGGGGAAGAAAGAATAAAGAGCAGATGAAGAGACAGTGATTATATAGCAGAATTAAGAAGAGAGACATTTGGAGCCAAAATAGAAAAGATAGAAATGCTGCATTTGTTCAGCAAATAGTTCCAGAGATACCTACTGATTATGGAGTAAAACTGATATGGAAGCATATGCGATCGTGAATATAACGGCATATATTCAATCAGCTGTTGCCAAATCTGACAAAAAAAAAAAAAAAAAAAAAAACATTTTCATAAAGAACTGATCTCGCTGCATGTATTCCAAAGCGACCATATCCAGATACCGCAGTAATGTATGTAGGATTTCTATGTAGATTATAGATCAATTGCAACGTTTTATTTTAAGTAAGAAGTAGTCTACACATATAACCTAACCTAGATTTGTTCCACTGTACGATATTTTAAAGATTTACTGCAATTCCTTTGTGATATTGAATGTTTTCGATTTCATGCAATTTTAAGTGCATGTGAATTGTCTACAGATACTTATGTACAAATATATTTTTTTGCTAATATATATTTTGACAATATACCAATATTGTCAATATACACATACATATATATGTATTAAAAACATTTATTGTTATATTATTTACATAACTCTACATACTCTACATGCATATGTGTACATGTTGTAAAATAGATGCAACAAAAAGAAAGGAGTAAAAATAAACAATTTTATACATCATCATTGGTTTATTTTTTCTCTTTTCTTTTTTGTTTTTTTTATTGTTTATTGATCATTGTTATTACTTGTAAAATATATTTACATGTATACATATTTATATTGAACATACACATGCAAATTTACATATATTCACAAGCATCATACACAAAGGAGTAAATATTGATGTCAGTTAGTATTTTTTTCCAATATTACTTTTTTTACAAAATGTTGTGGTTGTAGTTTTTTTTTTTTATTTTACTATTTTTATTTTTTAGTAAAAATACAACCTAAATTGTTGTTATTTTTCAATGAAGATTTCACAAATATTTACTTTAAATATACACAAGGACAATACAATTTATATTGTATTGTCCTTGCGTAAAATAAATTGTAATTTTATATAAATTTTATAGTGATTTAAAAAAAAGAATTCTTTGTTTTTTGCACATATTTTATTTACTTTTTGTTTAAACAATATAATGGCAATTTAATAGTAATAGAAACTATTTATATTAAATGCCAATTATTCTCAAGAGTTAAAAATGTCACAAAGAAATTTGTTACATAAAAAATAGAAAAATTACATCACAAAGGAAGAAAATGTAAAGAAGAATTTTTACTGAGAAAAATGTTGGGGGTCGATATTAATTCCCATTGTTAATTTTTTTTATAAAACCTAATGTACATGACGAAAACATAAAAAATTTTCTCACATTTGTATACCCTACGTATACCCTACATGTGGTTTAAGAAACACATGTGGTGTGTAACGCCATAAGAAATCATGTAAGACTCCATAAAAAATAATTTATTTTTGCATTAAATCAAAATCTAAATCGATTTATGAACGTCTATTTGTCTGTTGGAAATATGTTCACTCAAATACTAATTTGTACAGGCTGTTTGTTATTGTCCTATCCAGTTTCTTAATTAAAACCAGCTACATGGGTCATTTAGTAAAAAGAGATATAGGCAAATATCTGATGCAACTTCAAAATTTCGACAAAAATCTTTTCTATTTTTTTTTAACAAAAAACAGTTAGATTTAAACAAACGATGCTATATATATATTTGAACATAGAATCAAAGATTTTCGACATCGGATTAAAAAAATTTTAAAATATTTATACACCTCTAAACCAGTGTGTAATATAGACCGCAATTTTAAATATAATTATCTGAAATTTGCCAAAAAATTTTATTTTATTATGATGACGCCCGGAATATCAATTTAAACTAAATTTGTTTTTATACTCTCCATCACCACAAGTAGTGAAGAGGGTATGTCATCTAAGACCCCATAAAGTATAAAGTATTGCATGAAATAAAAATTTGAGTACGTCTGTCTGTCTGTCCGTTCACATACGCAATAACTGACAAAGCTCAAGGAAATTTGGCCAAAGTACTTTTCATTGTTCTGAAAGATTCCTATTTAACACCGGAAAAATCGATTCAGTATTTTAAGAGATATGGACCGATATCTGAGACAACCTTCAAATTCAAGTGAAGAACTTTTTTCAGTAGAAAAAAAGTTATAAGTGTATAAGAAAATCTTTCATATATTGTATGTATTTGTGAGTGTGTATGTACGTATAAAACATAATGTATTTATTCCTCAGACATTTGTGATAGAGAGTATTTAAGGTTCGGCATAGCCGAATATAGTACTCTTACTTATTTTAATTTGTCCATACTTGCTTATAGCTTCCACATCAGATCTCTTCCCGGAATAGGATTTAATGCATATAAAACTTTTAAAATATTTTCTATTTGTCTTAAATATATAATTTTTTAATAAAAAATATCAGCATTTAGATGTCGCTACATCATATGGCGTTTTACCTTAAATATAAATTTAATTCGCAAAAATATTTCTAAAATGATTATAACGTTCTATATTTGTAAAAAAATACTTTAGGAAATTATGAAAAGAATATCGATGTTATGATTATGTAATGAAAGTAAAAAGTCCACTTTATTCATTCGCTCTCAATCAGCACAAGGGTGCACGTCTAAGAATCCATATTTAACGATACCCACTGTTTAAAATGAAATGGAAGTTTTATGAAAATCTGATTTTAATGACATTTCACAAGGAGTAGAGGAGGTGCAGGTGAAATTAATTTTTGAGTTTGCAGTTTGTGGACTTAACGGGGTCATTTAACTGAGTCGAATTTTGACACCTCAAGTTATTAAATACTTAGAACATTTTTTAATCGGCTCAGATGTAATACGAGTGAATTTTGAGAGACAGAAATAAATCACTTTGTCAGTGTGAACAATCTACAGAGCGCAGTTTTTGGGACCGGTAGCTCCCACAAAATCCTCCATAATAAAAATATTCAGTCCATTTAAGAAGTATATTTATAAAAATAATATTTTGCACATTCAATGCAATATATATAGATAAAGTTCTGATCACACTCTAAACTTATCAAAAGGTTAAAAATATAAACTTGGTACTTTTTTAAAATTCAAATGTTTACGGAGTAAAAAAACGTACCTATATTTTGTTTATGTCTGTTTAGTGGTTTTCTGTTTATGGATAAAATATATATTTCCTTTTCCTTTAAAAGTTTAAGACAAAAGGTACCAAAACGGGGGTAAAATGAAAAAAGCTATTATTCATTCAACTTATATTTGCCAAAATTTGTAAGTATCATTCACTTGGTACATTTAGTAAATTGAAGTAATAAGTTTATTTTTAGAAGGTGGGTACCAAATCATAAACCGCACCGAAGTTGTGTAATAAAATAATAACGCGTTTTTATAGAAAATATATTTAAAGATTTAGAAGACGATATTGTTTGGATTATAAATAGTTTGATGGTACCACGTGGTACTTTTTTTTTGTACCATGTGAAATTTTCAACAATATCTTTTGAATTCCCCGACATATTTAGTTATGAATAATATGCAAATGGATAAAAATTATTCGATAGTATCATGTGGTACTTTTAGGATCTTCTGATAGTATTACTAACTTATTTCATAATAACAATTATTAAAAAAAATCAAAACTATTTTAAATAAAACCATGTGATAATATTATAATCAGTCAAGCCCGACTATATAAAATCCTACACCACATTTTCGGTTGTAAATAATTGCTAAAAAAAATTGTGAAGGGGCCTGTTATAATTGTTTCTTATTTATGCATATATGTGCAACAGATTATTGCGATATTACCGTTATGTGAATTTAATGTAATAATTTTTTTATAGAGTTTTACAAGGGAATTAGAAAAAAATTATGAATCAATCCTCGCAAAATTTCGCATAGCTGATTTGGCTTATATTTATCTTTATTTGACAAAATATTTTGGAAGAGTAGTTGTATGGGACCTTTGAGAAAGAATAATTAAGTACATCGTCCTTGGGCCAAAATAATAGTACGTGCAAATTTCATTAAGATATCTTCAAAACTGCGAGCTGTACTCTGCGAAAGGGCAGAGTACAGTACGCTATACCTACAATGGTGGTAAAACTATTTTCCTGAAAGTTACAAACATCTGCAAAAAACGCATAATACCCCCACCACCTATAGTTATTGATCTAAACTTAAACTTTATCAATCCGACTAATCTCCGTTTTTTTATCACTTGAAGGCAATTTTCTGAGCTGATTATTATTCCTAAGATAACTTTTTATTATAAATCAAACTTTTAGATTACAAAACCATAACCCACCTAAGAATTTTCTAAAAATTTTCCTGACTTAAAATAATATTTTTTTCTATTGAACCCTCCAGCTTTATTATTAAAATATTTCAATTTTTTTGCTTCAAATAGATTTTGTAGGAGAAAATAATACAAAATCTCACTTCCCTTGTAACAAAAACTGGTATTATTTTCATTTATTAATTTCTAACTTCCGGCATTTATTGAAAAATTATTATTATCTATTCCTTAAGAGAGGGAGAGAGAGAGAGACAATGAGATAAGTAATGTCGTTTGTTTAACTGAAATTTAAATGTATCTTTGATAAATTTCATGAGGACATGTTTTGAATTTGTTTAAAAAAAATCCGGCCGTATTAAGACAACTGGAAAAGACAAGGCCAAGTGCTACAGCAGGATAAGGATAAAAAACAAAATGGAGACGAAACTTACATAAATAAAAAGAAACTAAAAAATGTCTTCGAAAAATTTATGTAAAATAGTTAAAATGCTTGAAAAAATTTTGACAAATTTATTTTTCAAATGGAGAAAAATATAAACAAGTTAAAAAGGAGAAATAAGAACAACTCTTACTAACATCATTTGCAGCAGCAGAAGAAGGAACTGTTTCCAACTTCACAAAATATTGAAAACAACAAAAAATTATTTTGTCATAGATGAAGAATAAATTATAATAATCTTAACCAAAGGAAAAAAGGCGTTGAAAGAAAAGTCCACATTGAAATGAAATAGTAAAAAATTTTATATTTTCAAGAGGTAAATATTATTGAATATAAAAATGACTGTATCTAGTGAATGTCATATACAGTTTTGATATAAAATAAATATCCTAGAACAATCTCAAGATTTACTTATTATCTCCTATATAAACAAAAATTGCTGTTTGTGTATAACTGAGGAGTGAGATCGAAAAATTCTTAACATACATTTATTGATAAAAACTAATCCGCTAAATTTATAGTTTTTATTCTTTTATTAAAATTATAAATCGATTCAAAGTTATTTACATATTTAATATATTTTAAGCATTTATGTTGAAAATTTAAACTATTTCGGAAACTCTGCCATCTACGTTTTAATAGTGCTTTCTGTTTAAAATCTTTGCTCGGTAGTTCATCTCCATTTAAAATCTGCCACACTTCTATACACTTTTTTTGTATTCTTCAATTCTCTTTTAACGAGAGCACAATATCTCTCCACTGACCTTAGCTCGGGGCAGTTTCCTCTCATGGTACAAGTACCACATTATTGTTCTTGTACAACTCCAGGGACTGTGTGCAATAGTAACAGGATGGTCAAAATAACTGGACACATTATGAAGTCTTATTAATGGAAGCATTAATAATGTATGTATTCCTTGATATAAATTTCAGTATTTATTGAGCTCCTTGCAACAAATGATTGGCTTCTTTTTCGCAACTACATATTTTCTTAACTTTTCCCAACATTCCCTCGAGCAACGGTAATAAAAATATGCAAAAATCTGCCAGAACATACGTTTCGTCATTCATTACAGACCAAGAATATTTTAAGCCTCTAATTTTGAAGCAACGTTCTTGTCAGAATCTTTTTGAGCTTTGTATGTTTTTAAAACTGCATCAGCTTTAACTTTTCCTACCAAATAGTTCGAACAATGAGCTAACGGGGCTGCATTCCTACCGCATGTGATCCTTCTACCTGAAGCGGGTTTTCGATTTATGGACAAGTTCTCTCGGAACTGTTTAATATCATTGGTAACAGCTTGATGCTAGATCTTCGAATAAAAGTTCTTAAAGGACCATGCAATTTTACCTTCGTAAATTACGTATATCGGTTTTTGCTTTTATTTATCTAAATTGGATTTAAGCACTTCAAAGTGATATATTTAAGGGGGGTTGTATGGAACCTATGAGAAACAATGAACCAATCCTCTTATAATTCAGCATATTATTTTAGAATATTGTTATACTTATTTTTGCAAAATTTTATTAAAATCGCAAATAATGCTTGGGTTAAAAGCTTAATGGTGAACATGTGTTAATCATTTTTAGATCGCACTTATTAAATTAAATTAGAATTTAATCTTGTGATTATAAACAGTTATATATACCACATTACCATTACAGAAATTTCCAAAATTAATTAATTAATTGTATTTCCCATAAAGTTTCTTTGTGTTGATATATTGTATGTCTTTGTGAGTGTGTATTTTTGTACGCATAATGTATTTACTTCACTGGTATTTGTGGTGGATGGTATTAAATATTTTCCATAAATGAATGTAGCACTCTAACTTGTTAAATAAATACTCTGCGAAGTAGTGGCGAAAAAAAACCGGGTATTTGCTTATAATCTTATATAAGTTGTAAAATCGAATAAAATCAAAGAATAGTGAAAAATTATAAACACGTATTCGATTAGAATGCAAAAATAATGCAATGAAAGACTAAAACGTGTATAAATGGGGAAATAAATATGCACATTATTCACATTCGACCTTTTGGAAGACAAGAAAACTAAGCAAAACTTTGGTTTATGCATGATTTCCAAAAAAGAAAAAAAAAACTAAAAAGAATTACAAAAGTGTAAAAGGAAAAAAGAGTAAAAATTATTTTAACAAATATTAAGTATACGCCCAAATGGCATTGAAATAATGTTAATAGGATAAAACAGACTGAAATATATAATGCACACATTGGGGCAGAATCATGTTTTTTTAAAAACAATTATAAAAAAGAAATTCTAAACCGAAATAAAAAATTAAAAATGCTACTTTTATTCTATAAATCAATTTTATGCGCAGTTTTTTAGCAAGAAAAAAAGACTGCAGTAAGCTCTCGCAATACATTTTGGAGATTTTTTTCACAATCATTTTACTTCCGTCTCTCTGTTCAATATGGAAGACATTGAAATTAACGTTATCTTTAAGGTTACATAGAAAACATATCCAAAAACTGTGTTATTTCTTGGTCATAGTTGTACTTAATGTTTTCTGTTTTTGTTGTTGCTTGATTCCCACTAACTTTCTTTAAGGTTTCCGCTAGTCAGCTGTGTCATTTGCATTAATGTTTTCCTTTTATTTCCTTCTTTTTATTTCCGTTTTATATTTTTGTTTCTTTTGTGTTTTTTTTTTTTAATTTAAGCTGATTTTATTTTTCTTTCCCATTCGACTCTCTACTTTTTCAAGGATTTTAAATGTCACATTGGTTTTATGTTATTTTGTTGGTTTTCTTCATTAATTTTTTGTTATCCTTTAAGATACAAATTTCATAGTTTCTGGTGGAAATAAACAACGCATTTTGTCATGGAATTATTTGATATTTTGTTTGTAGTAAAATAATAGAATAAGAAGCTGAAATTTTTTGTTTAGTGATCTCGCAATAAGTTTGGAATTATTGCAAAAAGAATTAAATAGGATAGTTGTGGAATATACCAGAGTCTTAAACAAAAATAATATTAATTGATAATTCTTAATGTTTGGATAACAACTGATCGCCTAATCATCAGACTTTTCTTCGGAACAAATTAATGTTTTTCACAATGGAGTGACAGACAAGCCGCCGTTATTCGAACATCTTACGAACGTTGCTTATGTCAATTTCGAATTTCACTTAAGATTCAATTGAGTCGAAAACTGAAGCTCATTGACGCGATACGCATTAGAAAAATGAAATGTTTGCTTTTAAAATTGTTATAAATGGTATCAAAAAATATTAATACTCCGAAAATTTAGAGCGAAATATAGAAACAAATGAAAACAGAAGCGCACTTGAACAAAAGATGCAACAAGTTAAATTAACTAAAAATTAAAACTTCTCTTATAGTTTTAAATTATTAAATTTAAATTTAATACTATTTCGATTTCCATTACGATTTCGTAAAAGTGCCACAAATGAATTTTTGTGATTCTATTGTTCTTAATTAAAATTTGTTCATCTTTAGTTTATATAAAATTTATTGATATGTCCTTTTTCAAGTCAAATTAATGAAATTTCAAGGAGTTTTATGCCGAAAATGCAATTTTTAAAAATGGGAAGAAAAAGGAGAAATTTTAGAAAAGTACACAAAAAGTCGCATGCAGATGAAAAAGTCGCAATTTGCGACTTAGGTCATACCAACAGTAACACTGTCTGCTACCAAAGCGAAATATAATGGAACTTAGATTGAATATTTTGCGACAAAAAACTTTCCTTGGAAATAAAGCTTTTGTAGTCTTGTAATTAAGGAAGATAAAAGGAATTTTTGGATAATAGGAAAAATTTTCGGTATTTTTGCCTCGCATCACTATTCTTGTATAAACATATATCTAACAAGATACTGTATTTGACATTTTTCTCCCGGACTCAGTCAAGTTTGAATATGATTGCAGGTTGAAGTTGCTGGCTGCCATGTAAACTATGAGAATAAAGTGCATGATGCAATTTAATAAATATTTTGAAGAAATTCAGCATGAATTAATATTTCAACCCAAGAACCATGTCTACCGAAATTGATGATGAGGGATATATTATTTTACCCCATAATAATACTCTCCCGGAATGGAGTTTTAAGCTCATAATCGTACTTAATATAAAATTATGTTAACGAAGTTTGCTACAAATATGTTTTACGAAATTCTAAAACAATGTGTCAAGTTATACTGGTTCATTATTTCACATAGATTCCATACAACACCCCATCTAAATATCAGTTTAAGGGACTTAAATCTAATTTATACGTTGATAATAGTACTTGATCAAATAAGCAAAAATCGATATATGCACTATTACGAAGGTCAATCTACAATTTCTTCTGGCTCTTATATAATCCTAACAAGAATATCCTTCTCAAAATGCACAGTAATGTGCTGCATAAAACTGAGAATCAAATTATACGTCTATAAATTTTTCGTAGCTCTAATTTGTAACTAAAAATGTGGTATAGGGCATTACATAGTCAGACTTGATTGTCTATAACATTTTTACCTGTATCTAACTTTTAATAGTTTTTAAGTGTTTTATAATGGAATCTTAACGGAAATGCTTGTGAGCTTTGGGCCAAGGCCTAAAATATGTTTGTAATGTTCTCAATACATAAGAAAATGGAATCACCTTGAAAGTATCCTTAACGTACATGTAAATGTGCAAAGTAAACTAACAGAAAAAAGTTTCTGCCACATGGACGGACCTTATAGTAACAGGGTGATTATTTAGGTTTAAAAAAGGCAAATTATTAAAAATTTGTTTACATGAAATGGAATTCAGAAAAAAATTATTTGAAAACGCTTTGTGTTGGAGTGATTGAAATAATGATGAATTTTACAACAACAACTAATTCGGTTTTCAATCGATGCAATGTAGGGCTCTGTATTTGTTGAGATCAGATGTTTTTTTGGTAAAGGTAATTGACACGTAAAAAATTAATGTAAAACGATGAAATAATAACAGACAAGAAGCTATAACCCTCAACCAAGAGATCACATTTTACAAGACCGTTTGAAAGCTTTTTGGACAAATGTATATAAATTTGACATAATTTTTAATAAAATTAATTCATTTTCCATAATTGACACTATTTAAGGAAGATAATATACTTTCGGGATGCCAATTATTATTAAATATATAATTTAATATAAACTCAATATTCCTTCTAATCTGATCATTTAATGAAAATTTCACTTTAAATCACAAAAATTCGATAAATAATTAATATTAAAATTAAGAAACTAATTATGTGTTTATATTGACATTTTTAAAATGTCAATTTTATGAAACAATTCACTTTCATGGTGTAAATTTAATGCAGGTGAAAAATTTCCCAAGAATCAATCAGATTTTAATTTAAGTTTTTAAGAACTTTACCTTCATCATTTCAATGACTATTTGATTTTTCTTGACTTTGATTTTTTCCCGGAAATCTTTAACCGGAAATTAAGATGAATTTAAAATATATTTTTAGTAAAATTTCGTAATCAATTTCTGATTTGACAACAAATGTTGGCATTAACTTTATATGGTGACATATAACTCATGACTTAAAGACTTTCTTGTGTAAAAAATTCATTTTTCTATCTCCCTGAGAAAAAAAGTCCTTAATTTGTTTCCAACACAAATTATTTTCTATTTAGTGGTTTTACCGAAAAAAATTCTTTTTGAAAATTCTATTTAAATTTAACTTAAATTTGTTTTTGAAAACCATAAGGTCTAACACTCGAAGGCCACTTGATAAATCGTTGGAAATAAATTTCATCAATGTTTAATACTTCAGCTTAATTCTTTTGTAATTCTTACACAGTTTTCATCATTTTTTGCTCGTTTTCACAATATGCAAATGGATTTTTGACCTTTTTTTCTTAACAGTAACAGCAACAGCAAGCGACCAAAACAAAAAAAAAGAAAACAAGTCAAGAAAATGGTAATAAGGTCTAAGCGTTAATACCCTCACGTTTGAGACACTTTCAACTTCAACTTTAACAGCAACAACAATAAGAACAACAACAAAATCTAAAATAAATAGCAAATGTATTTGTTTGTTCAATTTATATATATATGTGTATGTGTGTAGACAACCAATACTAGTGCAAAGAGTTTTGGTTCCGTTAAACAATGTGTAATCATTTGTTAAAAAGGAAAAATTCATACAAGCGAAAGAGAACACGACAAAAGCAGTAGAGGAAAAAAGTGGAAAACCCTCGACAACACACACACACACTCTTACACGAAATTAAAGTGGCAAGTTTTTGAAATGTTCTAAAGTCACCAGATAGTGGTGAGTGAGCAGAGCCAATGGAGAAAAAAAAGGAATTATTAATTGAATTATAGCGAATTTTAAACACCCTGTAGAAAATCAATATGAAATTTCATTTAGTTAGAACTAATGCGCTTTTGAGTTGATTTACACCAATGTGGTTAGGTTCATAGTCGATGGCCCTTTAATGTTGCCCAATTCGGGCAACTAAAAATTCACATTTTTACTAAAAATTCACATATTTATTAAAAATTCACATATTTACTAAAAATTCACATTTTTACTAAAAATTCACATTTTTACTAAAAATTCACATTTTTACTAAAAATTCACATTTTTACTAAAAATTCACATTTTTACTAAAAATTCACATTTTTACTAAAAATTCACATTTTTACTAAAAATTCACATTTTTACTAAAAATTCACATTTTTACTAAAAATTCACATTTTTACTAAAAATTCACATTTTTACTAAAAATTCACATTTTTACTAAAAATTCACATTTTTACTAAAAATTCACATTTTTACTAAAAATTCACATTTTTACTAAAAATTCACATTTTTACTAAAAATTCACATTTTTACTAAAAATTCACATATTTACTAAAAATTCACATTTTTACTAAAAATTCACATTTTTACTAAAAATTCACATTTTTACTAAAAATTCACATTTTTACTAAAAATTCACATTTTTACTAAAAATTCACATTTTTACTAAAAATTCACATTTTTACTAAAAATTCACATTTTTACTAAAAATTCACATTTTTACTAAAAATTCACATTTTTACTAAAAATTCACATTTTTACTAAAAATTCACATTTTTACTAAAAGTTCACATTTTTACTAAAAATTCACATTTTTACTTAAAATTCACATTTTCACTAAAAATTCACATTTTCACTAAAAATTTACATTTTCACTAAAAATTTACATTTTTATTTATATTTTCATTATAAAGAAATATCTTACTAACATACTTAATATACCTTTATTCACTAGTTCGGATTGTGAAGTGTTCAGAAAACGAACATGAAAAGAATATTAGTACCGAACACTCTTAACAAACTGTCAGTTGCAGAAGTGTTCAAGATTTGAATTTTATGTTTTGTTACGTTTTTATTCCATTTGCTGTTTCTATATTCTTTTTCTTTCCGTTTTTTCCTATTGAAACAGATTTGTATGTAAGACTTTTTTATTAAATCGTCTAAAAAATACAACTGAAACTAATGCTGAACATTGAATTTAAAGTGTTTTTTCTTCTTTTTCAATGATGTGTGTGTGTTAAAAGGACTATTTTTTATTACAGTGTGGTTTTATTGGCAATATGCCTAAAGATCTTTTTGTTAACACATATTTATATTACTATTTACCTTTATGGGTCTTGTAAATGATTTTTGTGGGTTTTTGTGTAAAAAAGTTAAAAAAAGTGAAATAAATTTCAAATCATGTTAATTTATAAAAAAACACATATTGATTTTAAATTGTATGAGAGAAGAAGGAGGTGTAAGGGGAGTTGATATTAAACATTTTTTTATTTTTTCCAATAACCAATTAGTTGTTTCTTTTCCATGAACACCTGCAGAAAAATTAAGTGTTTATTGGTTTAAGTTAAAATGACCTTTATGTTCACACATTTGTGGTGATGAAATATTTTGCGGTTAAGTTAGAGATGAAACATTGACCTGAAAAATTTGAATTGAATGTCATGAGTAAATGTAACTAAATATATCATTTATTTTGTAAATATTCTTAAATCTTTAATTCGAGTTATATTACAGAAATTTAAATTTATTTTAATGATTAAAAATTATTTCATAAATTTATATCAATTTAAAAAGATGTCGAGCCCGACTATCTAATTATCAATGATAGTTAAGAAAAATTAAGGAACGACCTTCGTATAAATTGATTTTCAGATTTTTTTCTTTAGTGTGTAGTACATTATTGAAACACTAAGATTTAAGAATTGTTCTGAGGGGAGGGTAAATAGAAGTTGCAAGATATAATGAACCGACTTTTGTATACTTTTGCAAATCAATTTTTGCTTATATTTATCATAATTTAATCAATTATTATTAGAATGCCAACGTATATGTGAGATGTTTGCCCTTAAAAGTGATATTTGAAGGGGGTTTTATGGGAGCTATGAGAGATAATGGGCTGACTTTCGCATATTTTGGCACATCGTTTTAGAATATTTTAAGACCTATTTGAGCTAAATATCGTTCAAATCAATGTGTATTTAGGACTTTTATGACCTAAAAAACCTATTCCAGAAGAATATTTGTATGGGAGGGACCTAAAATATTTCATTAAATTGACTCAGAAAGTGTCTCTGAGTCGCATGTAACAAACATTATCATAAACTTATAATACCTGAACTACCTTCGGTGGTGTAGGTATAATTAATATATATTTTCTATGACTTATTCGTTTAATCGTTCGTCCTTTTAAAACGCACCTCACATAATTGTCAGTATCACACAGTGTTTCGAATGAAAAATGAAATGGAAAAATTATAATTTTTAATGAAATTTCGCACAGTGACAGTAAAAGTACAGATGAATTTAAGTATTGATTTTGGACTTTGTAGACCTAAAGTTTCCGTTTTACTTTATAAGCTTTTTTGCAATAAAAATTCAATCTATATTTGTCACTAAACCCTAATATCTGGCTTAATTTCTAAAATCGCAAAGTTGGAATTAAAGAAATATAAGTATTTTCTTTAGAGCTTGATATGTTCCAAAAGATATAGCAAAAAAAAAAAAAGAATGCGAAAAAATATTTTTAGGAATTTTTGAAAGATTTCTGAGAATTACGGGATTTTTCTTTAAGAAAAGAAAAAATGGTAATAGTTTGCAGTTAAGTATCATAAAATCTATTTATAAGAAAAATTTCACGAAGATATGTTGTCTACCAGAAACTTTATTTGAAAATCAACATTGACTAATTTGCAAAAGAACCTTTTCATGACACTTTTCCGAAAAAAGTGTGTAACTTATTTTATTATTGTCAATATTGTTATACATTTTTGAAAAGTAGACAAAATTTCCGATACTCGAATGTATAATTTGTCTACCTCCACGGTTTTGTTTGTCGCAAATGATGAAAACGTATCAGAGTTTTCATGAAATCTCGATAAATCATGATGATCAGACCATAATTTCCATATATCACACACTTCCGATAATTCCAATCCACATATTTCATAAATCTTTTACATAAGTGAGTATTAAGAAAATATTTTAAATAAAGTTATCTTTAACTAAAATGAATCATAAAATCAGATTCTACGTCGTTCGGTCCATAATTTCTCATGTAAATATAAGTTTTTAATAAAAATTTTAATTTTTAGTGAAAATTTAAACTTTAAGTGAAAATATGAATTTTTAGTGAAATTGTTAAGTTTAATGAATTATTTTAATTTATAGTAAAAAAATTTTAATTTTAAATTAAATTTTTTATGAAAATTTGAACTTTTCACAAAAATTCAAATATGAATTTTTATTATTATTATTATTATTATTATTATTATTATTATTATTATTATTATTATTTTTTTTTTTTTTTTTTATTTTTTTTTTTTTTTTTTTTTTTTGTAAAATTGCGAATTACAGAAGAATATGTAAAATATTGGTGAAAATATATTTCTTTTACTGTAGTTTTGAAAGTTTTAGTAATATTTGGAAATTATGAAGTGAAAATGTGAACTTTAAATGAAAAGGTGAGCTTTTAGTGAAAATGTGTATTTTAAGGAAATAATTTTTATTTGAAATGTGAATTTTGTGAAAATAAGAAAGTATAATTCATTTTTCCTAACATTTTCTTAAAAATCATTTCCAAAAATAAGTAATAATGTCAGAGAAAAGCTGCATCTCCTCTTTATTAAGAAAGTCAAGTGATGCCTTAAATCATACATCATTTTGATGCCAACTCATATGAAGAATTGTAATAAAATAGTTTTTACAAAAAAAATGCTTTTCATCGAACAAAACAGAAATACCATTAATTCTGGATGATGAAATATGTTATAGCTTTTATTTATGCTCAAAAAAGAAGAGAAAAAATATTTTTAAGATCTTAAAAGGAATGTAAAGAGTAATAAGTGAATAAAGTCCTAAAGAGTAATTTTTATTTTTTTAAATAAAAATCTTGGACATTTTTGTATGAAAAGCTCATTTTTAACTTCCTCTAATAAATTTAGAAAACGGGCTATATAATATCGTTATTCCCATTACAGTTATTCACACAATTAAAAAAGATCAATAAAGTACGTATATTCTAGTAAGAAATTTGCAGCGATTTGCCTAGGTCCGTGTTTCTGTTTGTCTTTCACAGTATGTCCGTCCATTTATGCATGATCACTTTAAAGATAATTATCTAAATGAGATAACATCCAAAAAAAACTTTTAATTATCACAGCGCGCTAAAATTTAAAAATTTTACTTTTGAACACGTCATATTCATAAGGTTTAAATTTGATGCCTTGAAATTATTTTTTCGGTTTTCTTAAATACAGTAGATTAACAGTAAAAAAGAAAAAAATTAAAAGTTTAATAAAGAGAAATATGTATAATAGACAAAATTTTCATTTTATAATTTTGTTTAATTACACATATTTTTAGATTAAAAATCAATAGAGAACAGCTGCCCGTTTTTTGCTTAATGTAAGAAAAAATATTTTTATTAAGGTAAAACAAGCATTTCTATCTTTGAATTTTTTAGTCTGATTGATAAACGCATACTTAAAGATTACTAATCAAAACAGCTGCTAGTTTTTTGAGAAAAATGATTATAAAACTTTTATAAATTTTCTGCACGAATTTCATAAAATAAAGAAATTTTCCCGTGGAAAAAGAAAGCACAACATGTATGTATGTATGTATGTATGTATTTTTATATTTTTATACATTTTAATTATAAAGACTTATAGATCAATTATCAGTAGGGAACAGCTGCCAGTTTTAAGTCAAATTTTAGAAAAACTGTTTTCTATAAACGTTATAATTTCCCTCTAAATTAAAATCTTATACACAAATTTAGCAAAATATCCAATCTTTGATATGGAAAAAATATGATATTAAAATAATGTATCTGCCGATGATGAAATAATTTCATACTATTTCGGTTACTATTAATTAAAAATACTTTTGTTGTTATTATGCGTAGTCTTTTATTTAACCCATACGTATGAGTTATAAATTTGTATATATACATATTTTTAGATATTTCTTACATTTTCCAATCATAATTCTGGACATTATTTCAGATTTTATGGGAGGTATCTGAATTCAGGCACTGACTGTTTTTTTTTTTCGAAATTTCTTTGTTCTTATTTTAGCCATATATATACTATTATGCCGATTTTTAGATGGGAATGAATCACAATGTTGTAACATGAAAAATCGGTTGAATAGAAAAAATGTTATGAACTGTTATTAAAGACAACCTCGAAATTAAAATAAAGAACTTCCAATAAAACGTAAGTAAATTTAAGAAAATCGCAAACGAATATAGATTTTCTTCAAAATTTATTTATTATTAATTTTGTCTTATATCCCCTTCTTCACTGAACCCTTAAAGACAATGTTATTCTTGTGGTTTTTATTATTTCTTATTTACTTCTTGGCCAAGTTTTTCTTTTAAACTTTATTTTACATTTTATTTGTTTTTGGTTTTATTTCTTTCATAAATTCTTTTTGCTCTCTTTTTCTCTCTGTCTTTGTTTCATTTGTATTGGCACTCAAGTTTAAACAACAATAAAAATTTACAAAGACATAAAAGAACAAGAAAGAACTTCGATCATAAATATATGACTTTTAATGTTGTTTTCTTTAAAAGAAGAAATGAAGTAACAACAATAACAAAAAACAACCATACAATAACAATAACAAAATATAAAAACAAAAACAACAACAATAAAAGAATAAAATAAATGAAATATATTGGCAAAAATCATAAATAATAAATAAACATTTCATACAATCACACCAGTAAACAAAAAAAAAAAAAAAAAAACACACCCACACATATACATTCACAAACACACACTCGTAAATGTCTCATAATTCTGTGTGATTTATAACCTCAATAACATGAAAACAGATAAAAGGATTTAATGAATATTAAAGAAGTATATGAAGGATTTCAATGGAGTTTTTTGATTTTCAGTTATTCTCCTTATTTTTAGCATTTTCGAGTATTTTAATGTGAAATGAAGGACATGGGAATTTATGATATTTTCTTTTATGAATGAAAATTAAGTCATAAAATCACAAAATGTTTATAATTAGTTGGATCTCAAATTAATGTTTAAAATTATTTTTATTTTCTTTTGATAAAATTATTTAAACGATAAAAAATTGGTCAAGCCCAACTAAGTAATACCCTACACCACATTGTTGGCTGTCAATGACAGCTACAAAAAATTTATTAATAACTCTGGTATAATTAGATACTCATATTTTTGTGAAATTATAAATTAATTATTTGGGTTGTTATACGGGAGAAAGACCCTCATATAGTTTCGAACATCGATTTAAGATTACATTTATCCAGCGTGTATGTAAGACTTTTGCCACTCAAAGTGAAATTTGGAAGGAGGCCTGTACGGTACCTGTGAGATAAAATGTACCGACCACAACTTGGCACAACGATTTAGAAAGGAATGTCTTATGTATTTCACCGAAATCGTTTTTTTTTAGTAAAAATTAGAAAATTTAGTAAAAATAAAAGTCAAAATGAGAATTCATGGTGAAAATGTGAATTTTAGTGAAAATTTTAATTTTAAGTGAATATTTAAATATTTATTGAAAATTTAAATTTTTAGTGAAAATTTAAATTTTTAGTGAAAATTACAATTTTTGTGAAAATTACATTTTTAGTGAAAATTTTAATTTTTAGTGAAAATTATATTTTTAGTGAAAATTAAAATTTTTAGTGAAAATTACATTTTTAGTGAAAATAAAAATTTTTAGTGAAAAATACATTTTTAGTGAAAATTAAAATTTTTAGTGAAAATTAGAATTTTTGTGAAAATTACATTTCTGTGAAAATTAAATTTTTAATGAAAATTACATTTTTAGTGAAAATTTTAATTTTTAGTGAAAAATACATTTTTAGTGAAAATTAAAATTTTTAGTGAAAATTACATTTTTAGTGAAAATTACATTTTTAGTGAAAATTACATTTTTAATGAAAATTACATTTTTAGTGAAAATTTTAATTTTTAGTGAAAATTACATTTTTAGTGAAAATTAAAATTTTTAGTGAAAATTACATTTTTAGTGAAAATTAAAATTTTTAGTGAAAATTACATTTTTAGTGAAAATTTAAATTTTTAGTGAAAATGAAAAATTTTTAATAAAAATTAAACTTTTTAGAAAAATTTGAATTTTTAGTGAATATTTAAACTAAAAAGTGAAAATTAAAATTTTTAGTGAAAATTACAATTTTTAGAGAAAATTTGAATTTTTCTGAAAATTAAACGTTTTAGGAAAAATTTGCATTTTATAGTGAAAATTAAAATTTTTTGTGAAAATTTGAATTTTTAGTGAAAATTTGAATTTATAGAGAAATTTGAATTTTTCTGAAAATTAAACGTTTTAGGAAAAATATGAATTTTATAGTGAAAATTAAAATATTTTTGAAAATTTAGATTTTTAGAGAAAATTTAAATTTTTAGTGAAAATTTAAATTTTTAGTGAAAATTTAAATTTTTAGTGAAAATTTAAATTTTTAGTGAAAATTTAAATTTTTAGTGAAAATTTAAATTTTTAGTGAAAATTTAAATTTTTAGTGAAAATTTAAATTTTTAGTGAAAATTTAAATTTTTAGTGAAAATTTAAATTTTTAGTGAAAATTTAAATTTTTAGTGAAAATTTAAATTTTTAGTGAAAATTTAAATTTTTAGTGAAAATTTAAATTTTTAGTGAAAATTTAAATTTTTAGTGAAAATTTAAATTTTTAGTGAAAATTTAAATTTTTAGTGAAAATTTAAATATTTAGTGAAAATTTAAATATTTAGTGAAAATTTAAATATTTAGTGAAAATTTAAATTTTAGTGAAAATTTAAATTTTTAGTGAAAATTTAAATTTTTAGTGAAAATTAAAATTTTTAGTGAAAATTAAAATTTTTAGTGAAAATTAAAATTTTTAGTGAAAATTTAAATTTTTAGTGAAAATTTAAATTTTTTGTGAAAATTTAAATTTTAGTGAAAATTTAAATTTTTAGTGAAAATTTAAATTTTTAGTGAAAATTTAAATTTTTAGTGAAAATTTAAATTTTTAGTGAAAATTTAAATTTTTATTGAGAATTTAAATTTTATGGTGAAAATATGATTTTTTAGTGAGAATTAAAACTTTTTGTGAAAACTTGAATTTATAGTAAAATTTTGAATTAAAAAAAATAAATTTTATGTCAAAAACAAAAAAAAATTAAACTCTTTTTTGTAAATGAAAGATGCGACCTTAAGAAGAATGATAAGCAGTGTTGAAACCCCTTCCTAGATATTTATCATTTTTTAAGTATTAAACTCCTTAACTCCTTAGACCAAAAACCATTTAAATTAAGCTTTAAATCTCATCATTTCCCTATTTTTTATCAAATCTTTCATAAGAAATATCATCACGTTTTTGAATTTGGCATTAATGGCAGAAAAAATATTTAAGAATTTTACTCGCAGAAACCTTTTGTGTGAAAGAAAATCCAAAGGAAATAAATAAATGATTGTTGACTGTGTCAAGTTGGACTGGAATTTAGTTTGACATGGGTTAATGGTTACACATTACATTAGTGTCATTTGCCAAAATCCAGAAAAAAAAACGAAAAAATGTGGAGACATAAAATGAAAAATAGTAAAAAAAAATAAAAAATAAAACGTTCTAATGGTTTAATAAATATTGTTAAGATTAAGATTTAAATAAGTTTTCTAGACAACCATGGTAGCAAAAAGGAGACTAGAGAGAAACTATAAACAACTACAACGAATTATCTTACTACTTGTTGACGATGCGTTACTAGGATTATTGAAAGGATTCCATAGGACGTTTCATTAAAAGTACATTCAAATAAGTGCAACTTTAATAGATTTTCTTATAGAAAAACAATTTTTGGCAGATTTATAATCAAAAGTGAACAGCTGCCTGTTTTTTGGCCTAATGTATCAAAAGTGATTTTTTATAAAAGAAGCAAAGTGTATTTTAATTTAGTAGTCTAACTTAATAACACATACTTATAGCTAACAATCAGAAGAGAACAGCTGCCTGATTTTGTTTCACAAAAAAAGCTTTAATTAATTTGCTTCTAGGGAATCTGTGTTTTTTTAATCAAGTATATTATAAATATTACATTTGGTATGATAAACTTAATATACCTCCATTAGCAGTTATAGGGTATAATAAATAATAGCTGAAATTTGTATAAAAGTTCAAATACGTGCTTGATTTGATTTTAAGCAAAAATTATTTTATTTTGATGCTGATAAATATATTTTTAGCGACTTTTTTATTTATAACTTTTTTTATAGATTTTTAACGTAACAAATCAATTTGAATTTCCAAAAGAAATTTATATTCATTTTTCTAATAAATGACTAATGACTTTAAAAATATTAAACAGTGAGATCAAAAAATTCTTAACACACGTTTTTTATTAAAAGTTTTAAACAAAGTATTATTTGATATTGTGTTAATCAGGTTAACTTTATGAAATATATCAGTTATTATTTTTAATGTCAGACAAATGAATGACCAGAAAAAAATGCAAATTAAATTTATTTTATATTTTCAACAAAACCCAATTTGGTTCTACAAAAAGTTGGCAACAATTCACAGTACCAGAAGAACTTTTTAATTGAAAGAAAACCTGGTTCAAGTAAAAGGAATGGTCTACCTGATGTTTCAAATGCCAAAAAAATAAAAAGCATTTTCAAAAGTGCTCCCAAAACATCCGGTAGGAAAACAGCGCGTTCAGTTAATTCAGTACGAAAAGTTAAAGCTAGTGCAGGTTTAAAATCATACAAGGATGAATAAATTCCTGAAAGGAAAGATGCAAAAAAATTAAAAGTCAAAAGCTGAACGAAGAAATTAAAGTCAAGTTTCAAAAAATACAAGTAATTTCTCTGTTAATCCAAACATCTTTTAGTCAACTAATTAATATATACTTGTCACTTGTGTGTTGAAAGGTCTTATTTCAAAAATCATCAGAGTCGGTTCAATAGGAAAAGTATAATTTATTGTGTGTTTGTTGTAAATGTAGAGGTTTTCGATTTTGACCTCATCAGCAGTAACGAATGTTGCCATCATTTTTGTTATTATTTTTATTATTACAACATTTTTATCGTTTTCCGGTTAGTTATGATTATTGCTACTATTTTAGCTTTAAGTTTAAGTTTTAGCTTTAGTCATTGTTTTTATTTTAGGTTTTTGCGAAAGATTGAAGTTATTGAAAAGAATATATAAAGATAACTCTATTGGACTTTTTTCCCTTTATTAGAACAGAGTCCAATAGCTTCGTATGTAAGGGGAATATACCTCCTCCGTACTATCTTATAATTGTTACTCCTTAGTATTTTGTTATTAAGCTTTTTTCTACCATTTTCAAGAAATTTACCTTAGAAGTTTCTGCAATATTAAATGTTCCGTCTGTGAGGCTGATACGAGTCCCTTGTGCTCTATCCACAAAAACTAATGCATCAAATTTCATGAGATTTCCTGTATTGTAGACATGAACGATATTAACTGCTTCGTTTGTAAGTAGGATCTTCCTCCTCGTGCCTTAACTAAAAATATTTAAAAGCGTAAAATTTTTCACAAAAGACAATAAATTTACACAGACATCGGTCTATGATTTTTTTCCACCGAACGATTTTGTCGATTTTAAATAGGAAAACTTCTCATGACAAAAGCTTTTTTAAGCAAAATTTCTTTATATAACTTAATCACCATTTCTGCTGGGGGAGAGTATAAATAATTTCTTCTTTTTTGAAATAAAAATTACAAAATTTCATATAAAAATTATTGTCCGAATATTAGGCAACTCAAACATTGTTCTATTTTCTGCGAAAAATTAACAGCAACAAGTCCTTTACTTTAATGCATCTAGATAGTATCAAATATTCTTAAATCAGCAATGAAGCGTTCACGGTCCAAAATAGTTTTCACGACTAAAAAATTCGTTTAGTTTTTTCATTTGTAAGGGGGATATTAATTAATATTACTCTTTAGTCTTTTCTAAAAGCCAAATATCAAGAAATGAGCTTAAAAGTTTCAGGGATATGTGATATTAAAAGTTCCGACTATTAGGGGGTTATCCGTCTCCTGTGCCTTATCCGTAAATTTAATTGTGTACAATAAAGTGTTATCAAAATATTATTCTTGTGACAAATATTGTGAGATTTCCTGTATTATAGACATATGCGATAGTAACCTGAACCCTTAAAAAGCTTCTGATACGATACGTTTTTAGCAAAAGACAATATCAGCATGCCAAATTTTGAGTCCTAATCTTGAGTCATATTTTTTCAGTTTCACAGATCACAGATAATTTCAAGTGCTTCTTTCAACATCTTGCTTTAAAAACTATATTGTTATTGCTGGCTCAATTCAAACAAATTTACAAACATCTCAGCTCTGATTGTTTTAATTTAGATATATTTAGTAGTTCAAGAGTTACCGAACTATTTACAAAATGTCATTTTGGAACCTCTGTGCAGCGTAAATTTAAATAATTATTAACAAAAGTGTAAAAGTTGACAGACTCAATTAACCCCTACATTATAGCGAAACCTAAGCGCTCGTATAAATAATACTTATAAAAAATATGTTTATAGCACTTACATTTAAGTGATATATTCCTGCTATTTGAGTTGATTTCGAAATGTGTTATATGGATCCTTGGAGTAGTTATTTATTTCTTGTAGTTTTCGAATTTTTAAAGTTTTTGAATTTTGCAAAAGTTTTGAATTCGAAATTTAATAAAATTCAAAAGCTGACTCAGTTTTTGAAGTTTTATTTAGCTGAAATCCAAAAATTTTTTTAAAATAAAAAAGAGGTCAATATCTGCTGTACAAAAAAATATTTAGAAAATTAAAAATTACCTTTTCTTTGTTTTGTTTTTTCTTGGTTATCATTACGTTCGATTCTGTTTCACTTTAGAATACTTTACAATTTTTATACCCACCACAAGTGGTGAAGAGGGTATATAAACTTTGACATTGTATTAAGGAATCATTTAAGACCCCATAATTTTCTTGCATCATACCCAAATCTGTGTCGACCTAACTATATCCGCCTTTCTGTCTGTTGCTGGCACGCTCACATCTGACCTGAGTATTTAGTAAAGTCCCGAAAAATTTGGTTTTTAAAACCTGCAAAATCGCTACAGTATGTTAAGAGATATAGACCGATATTTGGGACAACTTTTAATTGAAGTGGAGAACTTCCGTTAAGTTATCAATTGTAAATAGACAAATTAGAATAAAACTAATCAAAATAAATCACCATAATATTGAAAAATATGTGCCTCATTACTCTTCCAAAAACCAAAAAAAATCGGTTCAGTAGAAAAAAAGTTATAAGCCAAAATCTAACTGATTTTATGACTAATTAAGAAATACATTTATATATTCTGTGCGTTTGTAAGTGTATATGTGAGTGTGTAGGTGCGTATAATATATATGTACGAAATATAACTTTTTTTATCTCTTAGTCATTTGTTGTGGAGGGTATTGAAAATTAGGCATAGCCTAACATTCTTATTTATTTTTACTGATGGCGTATGTGAAATGTTAAATATTGTTAGAAGTAATAAATATTAATCATGCGCCATCATTTAGCTACCACAATAAGACATTATTTTGAATTGTTCTAAAAAGTAATTACTTATTTTCAAATACAATTTTAAATTTCATGAACATTTTATTTAATATCGCCATTTTTTCATTTCTCTCCTTTTTTTCTTTTATTCAAATAAAATGTTTGGATTATTTGGATTTTACTAAAAACAAAATTTTAGTATTTTTGGCAAACTAATATTTAGCTTAAGGTTTAAATAAATTCTCCCTTAACTTCAACATTAGCTGATGTTAATATTATAATCATCATAATCATTATAGTTATCGTTAACGTCATCATCATCAAAGAGAGAGTAAGTACATGCTGCAGCAGCAGCATAATAAAGCACCAGCCACAATAAAATAAAGACAACTAAACGGATTTAGTTTAGTTTTCTGAATTTTCAATTCAATGTTGATTTTATATCAAGGCAAAATTTTCAGTTTTTTTTTGCTGCTGAATAAATTTCAGTTCTTTTTTCTATTTGCTTTTATTTACCAAAAGGATTTCTTTGCATTATCATATCCAGTTGGTTGTTGGTTGGACAGAATGTTTGAATTTTGTATTTTAAATATTCACAAATTTTAGTTCTTTTTTTATTTTTCTTTATTTTTTCGATTTTGTCCTCATCAGCAGTAACGAATGTTGCCATCATTATTGTTATTATTTCTATTATTACAGCATTTTTATCGTTTTCCCATTAGTTATGGTTAGTTATTGTTGTTGCTACTATTTTAGCTTTTAGTTTAAGTTTTAGCTTTAGTCATTGTTTTTATTTGGTTCGTTATAATGTTTCTTTTTTTGTTTATTTATAAGGCTAAAAACCAAAAAATGCACTTGAAGCTTAAAAGTCAACAGTTTTAAGGATTTTTTCAATTTATATTCTATTACTAGCTTTTACCCGGTGTGCTTTGTTGCACAAAAAGGTTTTTCAGTCTTAGATCTCGAATGAAATTTCACAAATCACGATATGTATTAAAAAAGTTATTGGGAGAAAACTTGAAAATTCTCGCTGTTATAGCTCTTTAGATATTAGATAATCAGTATTTGATTTCTATGTAGAATATCCATTCCCTTGATCCTATCCGCACTGCATTTTGTCCGGTAGAAAAGATCCTTGAAAAAGAGACTGAGACGTAATTTCAGAGCTGTTACAGATCTTCGGATATTTGATAATCAATATTTCCTTTGTATGGATAAAGCAGTTCTTCCCCTGGTCCTATCAAAAGTTTTTATAACCTATTTTACTTTCAGATATATTGGCCCAGCTGTTTTGGAATCTATACGTTACACACATACTCACATCTTTTTTTTTATACATATAAAGAGGAATCGTTTTTTCCTCCTAAAACTGCTGCTCATTTGTTTGTTTTCTAAGTTAAAACAAAAGGGAGAAAATGTTAGAGAGAAAGCATAAACTAAAGCAGCCGTTTAATATGGCATTTGGCTTAAGAATGTGTGTATGTGTTTGTGTGCATTTGTATGAGTTTATGCTTTAGTTTGTGTTTTTTTTTTTTTTTTTTTTTTTTTTTTTTTTGTGGTTTTATCTATTGCTGTTTACTATTTTTGTTTGCTGCGATTTAACAGGGGGCAATTTAAGTAGGACACAAGGATTTTTCATTGTTCGTTCCGTTTTTTGTTTTATTTGCAAATTATTCTATTTATCATAAATCTCATTTAGAATTTGTTACAAAAAGTTAAATCAAGTTGATTTCGTATTACTTTTTTTAAGAAAATAAAAAACAAATGTTTATGTTAAAATTTTATAAGTAGAATTATATAAGATTTTTGTTTAATGTTATTTGTTTTTCCTTAAGAATATTTTTCATACACTATTATTTTGTTTAATTATTTTGTTTAATTTCATACATTTTGAACTAATCAAGAAATCTAAACAAAGTTTTATATTATTTCAAAAGCCTCCCAAAGTTGGCCACGTTGAAAAAGAAATCATTTTAAAAGAAATTCTAGTAGATTCACCACCGACAAACTGGGAAAAACTGTAGGTATAAGTATTACACAATATTAACTTTAAATGGCAGAGATACTTATTTTAAGTCATTTCCAGCGAACCAGATTAAGGTCTTTGATATTCTGCTATAGTTAAATTTCATAAAATTACCAGTAGCAGCTTCAGAGAAAAGCAATATTTAAAATATCGTATGAAAGGGGGATTTTTCTTCTACGTGTCCTACCCGAAAATTTCTTCATATAAATAATTTTGTTGTTAATTATTGCTGTCCCAAATCTCTATCGATCAAATTTTGTTAGAATTTTTCATTTTGTAATTAAATTTTTCTCATACCCCAAACTTGAAGAAATTATTTTTAAAAGGTTCAAGGATAAGTTATATTAAAAATATTCCACTTCCATACCCCATTTCTAAAAAATACAATATTTTTATGCACACAATATCGGTTTTCGAAATTTCATAATTTCAAAATTGTCAGTTTTATCAAAGACATATCGATATGTGAGACAAAACGTTTTATAACTCTTTTTCCACTTAACCGTTTTTGTCGGTTTACTGTGATTCCTTATTTGCGTTGTAAACAGAATGACAATCGTATCAACTTATGGTGGCGCATGATATTAAAAAAGTTTTGCGACCATTACTGTTGCGTATGATTAATATTTTAATATAATATTTTGACATTACATATACGTTTTATCATTTGAAGGACATAATAATATCGTTTATTTCTTGCGATTTTCGTGAACTTTTTTGACAAAGTTTTTACAATATTGTTCAGAATAAATTTTGGAATATCTTCTAACCCTAATATTGGACACCTCATCAGTTGCAGTTTGTTTTAGATGCTCGTATTCTCCGTTCTATAATCTTGAACAGGTTCTCTATGACACTACTGCTGTTGACATTCCCAAAATTAAATTCCATTAGCTGATAAATAATCTTTGATCAATTTGAGTGGTTGTTACGTGCCAACGTCGTACTGAATCACCCATCGAAACAAAAATTTTCACACAACATAGAGCAACATGTAAAAAGCTACAATTCCTCTGAAAAAAACCTCGATTTAAATTTGTACAAATATATCAATTCAACTGTCTAACAACAGGTTTTCTCTTTCTCTGTCTTAAAACAGTTCTCTTTTAAGGTAACACGCAGCTTCCTCATTATTATTTCTATAAACGTTTTCTTACTATAAAACACTTATCTGTAGTTAAAGCTTATTTATTGCATTTTTAAATGAAATAAAGTTTTTTTTTCACTTTAGGAAAAAATTTTCATGTATGTTCTTTCAGAAGTTTTTCGAAGTCATCAATAGTAATTTTATTTATTTATATATTCTGAAGCTCTTTAATTAAAAATACTAAAGTGATTTGGAAGATATATATTCAACTTAAACCTTTTTATGATGAAAAATAACTCAAATCTGCTTTATGGATATTAGGTACCGACTAGATGTTTAGTGTAACTTATTTTATTATTATTATTATTATTATTTTGCAGCAAGTAGAACATTATAAAAAAACTACAAGATCTGTCTGAAATAAAAAAGTTATAGAGACAGTCTCAAAAAATCAGACAGAAAACTTTTTCAATTAAAAAGTTATTAGATTAAAATTAAATGTTAGTTCAATTAATAGCTAAATGCAACTTATTATTTTTAAAGGATCTTCAAAACCAAATGAAATCAAAATTAAGCAAAAAATTGATCAAATTTTAGAAATCCCAATTCTCTGTATATATAAGACATTTGTTTTCAGAGTTTAACTATGAAAGGTATGTAATTGTTTAAGCGTTATCTAAAAGTTCTTGAAACTTCATGCAAATATACATTTGGTGGAGGGTATTATAGATTCAGCATAGTTTTAATATTATCATTTTTATTTATTCTGTATTAATCATAATGAAATATTAATATTTTTTATTGTTGTTGTGATCAGTTTTTTGCAGCCAGTTAAACAATGCAGGTTGCTAATGTTTCGAACAACGTTTTTTAGAGTTAAGTTTATTTTTATGTCATAATTAATCCAAGATACTTTAATACATAATGAAAATATTTTTCATTGATCTAGTAAAATAAAAAAATTTGCTTTTGTTTGGATCAGTACTGTATTAACGTCATCCCAATTAAATATTAGAACACAATATTTCTTCTTATTCTTATAAAAATATTTTGCAAAAATTATATTTTATTTTTCATAATATAAACTGATTTTTTTTACAAAAATATTTCTACATTTAAACAACTCCAATAAGTCATAAATTTTGAAATTATTTTTTCATAATTTTTATTACAGCAAAAATGAAAGTAATATTTAGTAATGTTTTTTTTTTTTTTTTTTTTTTTTGTATTTTGCATATTAAGCAAATTTACAATAATAAAACTAAATTTTGTCCCCACATAAAAAAAACAATAACTTTAATATTAAAAAGAAAAATAATAAATTCATGCATTATTAAATTTTTTCATAAATGTCGAACAAAATAAAAAAAATTATTTTATTTGCAGCAAGATAGACATAACTCAAAATTTAATTTTTATTTATTTTTTTCAATTTCTTTTCGAAATCCTGAACGAATGGTTTATTATCCAAAATATCTCAGTCTATAAAATAAATTTTATACCCTCCACTACCATAAGCGGTGATGAGGGTATATTAACTTTGTCATTCCGTGTGTAACGCTTAAAAGGAATTACCTAGACCCCAAAAAGTGTATATATTTTTGCACCAAATCAAAATATGAGTCGATTTAACTGTGTTCGTCTGTCTGTCTAGAATAAATATCTTGAATTCAATGAAACTCAGCCTCATTGTTTTTCGTTGTTCTGAGCAGTGTTCTATTTAAAATCAGATATATTGATCTATAAAAAAAACTTATAGATCGATATCTGAGATGACCAATTAGATTCAAACAAAAATTTATCCGTAAACATAAAGTTACATGCACTTCATCAGCGAAAAAAAGTGTCAAAATTGATTAATTGAAACTAGAATATAATTGCGACATTTTTCGACAAGTCTAAGCTTATAAAACTCTTAATATCACACAATTATATAAAAAGGTAATAGTCGTTCTAACTGTAATTTGACCAATATCGGTCTATATTTTGCTGTATTTCCCATATAAGCCGCTTCCCTGAAAACAGTTTAGATCTTATAAAACTTTTATTTACAGATACATTTTATTGAAGTTTGGAATATATGTTACCAATTTGAGCAATATCGGTCACTTCCCGGAATATGGCATTGACTTTATCTCTTAACTATGTACCAATTCTAATGAAATTCGGAGTAATTATTGTACAAACTGCAACTGCATCGTCATCATTTTTACAAATTTGACGAATATCAGTCCATATTTTGCTGTATTTCTTATAAGATGGGATAAAGGATTAATATATATGAATCAATTGAAAATCATCACGTTATTTTTGTAACTGTTTTGAGCTTACGTTACTATTTTATGAATATAGGTCCATATTTCGAAATAGCTCCTAGTTAAGGCCCCTTCCCGTAATAAGGTTTAATAATATATTTTCAGAATACATTATCACACGATAGTCTGCAAGTAATATTTTAAGATTCGGCACAGGCGAATTTTCGAGTTATGATGATCTTGCAACAAATGAGCGGTTTATGAATATAGTTTTAGTTCTATACAATAAATATAAAAAAAGTAACTATAAATATGATTTAAACAACAATAATATTGAAAATTGCTTTTGCATAAAATAATTGTTAAAAATATTAATACTTCTACAATCACACATATACAATCGCATTTAAATACTCATATAAACATATCTGCATGAAAATTTGCATAAAATTTTATAATTTTTTTTCAAGTGGTCAAAAGGACAAAAATTAAAAATAATTCTCATAAACATATAACAAAATATAAATGTATATGTAATATGATATACAGAAAAAACTTACAAATTTGCCCATCAGTTTTTCAAGCGTCAAAAAACCCAGAAAATAGATAAACAAATTCCTATATATACAGTTATATGGCACAACCAAATGCTTTCGTTGTCATTTATTGCATGCAATAATACCCCATAAAAAACTG
>PYHX02000341.1:0-29627 GCA_004302925.2 Cochliomyia hominivorax
TCAGTATCACAACCAAGTCCATAGGTCTCATAGGGGGTTCCAAATACAGGAAAATATGTTATGCCTATAACTCAGGAACTAATGTTTCGATTCATTTCATGTCCTTCAGCACATGTCTTCCGCTAAATTAATTGAAATCTATCTGTGTCAAAATTAACTCTTGTAGATTCTTCAAAAAATAGAAAAAAAAACGTAAAAAGTTTCAGGTACCTTCAGTTTTTTGCTAATATCTGAGCCAATTTGAACCAATTTTCCTGGTTTTCATAGCAAAACTCTCGAAAGCATTTTCAATCGTTTGATATACATATCATATATATTAACTACAGGCGGCTGCATAAACTTGATTTCAACCGACATACGAACGGACTTTTGAGATCTACGACGAAAATTTTGGAATGACAATCTTATATATATCGTTCTGACCTGAGCAGATGAATCGTATAAAAATATATTTAAAGAATTAAATCAATATTATTTATTAAATTACATAAAGTTTATATATTTTTTTTTAAACATTAAAATAAAAATTAATAAATCATTTTTTAACGTCAATGTCATAATTTTAAATGTTTTTGTTATCTTTTGTTATGATTCACTTTCTCCAAAACGTCATTAACTCTTTTTTCTATATATTTTTCAACTCACTCACTGATTCACTCACTCACACATTCACTCATTCACTCGCTGAACACGCAGACCGAAGACTTTTAAATCTTTTTAATTTGAAATAATTTTGTTTTTAATAAAAATTAATAAAATTTAATCTGTTTTTTTGGAAAAATTTTGGAAAATGCCACGTTGGATTTAAGAAAATAATTTCTTTGGCGTCGTTCATTGTTTTTTCTTGTAAATTTTCTAATGACTGTTTAACTACTAAATAAAATTTTATATATAAATTGAAGGGAAACATTTTTATTTAAAAACTAAACAATAAAGAAAGTAAATATTGTGGGCATTCAAGTATAATACACTGACAAAAAAGAAATAGACAAATATTTTACAAAATTCTCACAAAAAATTTTAAATTTTCACTAAATATTTAGATTTAAAAAAATTCAAATTTTAAATATTTTAATTTTACTAAAAAATTCGTTTTTTCATTGAAACTTAAAAATTTCTTCAAGATTAAAAATTTCACTAAAAATTCAAAATTAAAATTGAATAAATTCAAAATTCCACAAAAAAAATCTAATTTTCCTTAAACATAAAATGTATAATAATAATTGTATTTTCACAAAAAATAAAGAAAATAATTTTTCACTAAAAACGAAATTTTCACAACAAATTTAACATTCACCAAAAAATTTAAATTTTTTTACCAAAAATTGAATTTTTCATTAAAAAATTTAATTTTTCACAAAAAAATTGAATTTTTCACAAAAAAATTGAATTTTTCACAAAAATTGAATTTTCACAAAA
This sequence comes from Cochliomyia hominivorax, assembly GCA_004302925.2. Lineage (NCBI taxonomy): Eukaryota > Metazoa > Arthropoda > Insecta > Diptera > Calliphoridae > Cochliomyia > Cochliomyia hominivorax. Next base: position 1,420 of record PYHX02000341.1, read on the forward strand.
ATTGATTTTTCACAAAAAATTGAATTTTTCACAAAAAAATTGAATTTTTCACAAATAAAAATTGAATTTTTCACAAAAAATTGAATTTTTCACAAAAAATTGAATTTTCACAAAAAATTGAATTTTTCACAAAAAAATTGAATTTTCACAAAAAATTGAATTTTTCACAAAAAATGAATTTTCACAAAAAATTGAATTTTTTCACAAAAAAATTGAATTTTTCACAAAAAATTGAATTTTTCACAAAAAAATTGAATTTTCACAAAAAATTGAATTTTTCACATAAAAATTGAATTTTTTCACAAAAAAATTGAATTTTTCACAAAAAATTGAATTTTTTTCACTAAAAAATTGAATTTTTCACTAAAAATTGAATTTTTTACTAAAAAATTGAATTTTTTACTAAAAAATTAAATTTTTCACTAAAAAATTGCATTTTCACTAAAAATTGCATTTTTCACTTAAAATTGCATTTTTCACTAAAAAATTTAATTTTTCACCAAAATTAATTTTTATACTAAAAATTGAATTTTTTACTAAAAATTGCATTTTTCGCAAAAAAATGAATTTTTCACTAGAAATTGGCATTAAAAAATTGAATTTTTCACAAAAAATTGAATTTTTCACAAAAAATTGAATTTTTCACAAAAAATTGAATTTTTCACAAAAAATTGAATTTTTCACAAAAAATTGAATTTTTCACAAAAATTGAATTTTCACAAAAATTGAATTTTTCACAAAAAATTGAATTTTTCACAAAAAATTGAATTTTTCACAAAAATTGAATTTTTCACAAAAAATTGAATTTTTCACAAAAAATTGAATTTTTCACAAAAATTGAATTTTTCACAAAAAATTGAATTTTTCACAAAAAATTGAATTTTTCACAAAAAATTGAATTTTTCACAAAAATTGAATTTTTCACAAAAAATTGAATTTTCACAAAAAATTGAATTTTCACAAAAAATTGAATTTTTCACAAAAAATTGAATTTTTCACAAAAAATTGAATTTTCACAAAAAATTGAATTTTTCACAAAAAATTGAATTTTCACAAAAAATTGAATTTTTCACAAAAAAATTGAATTTTTCACAAAAAATTTAATTTTCACAAAAAAATTGAATTTTTCACAAAAAATTGAATTTTTTCACAAAAAATTGAATTTTCACAAAAAATTGATTTTTCACAAAAAAATTGAATTTTTCACAAAAAAATTGAATTTTTCACAAAAAAATTGAATTTTTCACAAAAAAATTGAATTTTTCACATAAAAATTGAATTTTTTTCACAAAAAAATTGAATTTTTCACAAAAAAATTGAATTTTTTTCACTAAAAAATTGAATTTTTCACTAAAAAATTGAATTTTTCACTAAAAATTGCATTTTCACTTAAAAATTGCATTTTTCACTAAAAATTGCATTTTTCACTTAAAATTGCATTTTTCACTAAAAATTGCATTTTTCGCTTAAAATTGCATTTTTCACTAAAAATTACATTTTTCACTAAAAATTGCCATTTTTCACTAAAAAATTTAATTTTTCACCAAAATTAATTTTTATACTAAAAATTGCATTTTTTACTAAAAATTGCATTTTTCGCAAAAAAATGAATTTTTCACTAGAAATTGCATTTTTCACAAAAAATTGAATTTTTCACAAAAATTGAATTTTTCACAAAAATTGAATTTTCACAAAAAATTGAATTTTTCACAAAAAATTGAATTTTTCACAAAAAATTGAATTTTTCACAAAAAATTGAATTTTTCACAAAAAATTGAATTTTTCACAAAAAATTGAATTTTTCACAAAAAATTGAATTTTTCACAAAAAATTGAATTTTTCACAAAAAATTGAATTTTTCACAAAAAATTGAATTTTTCACTAAAAATTTAATTTTTCACTAAAAATTTAATTTTTCACTTAAAATTAATTTTTCACTAAAAATTGAATTTTTCACTAAAAATTGAATTTTTCACTAAAAATTGAATTTTTCACTAAAAATTGAATTTTCACTAAAATTGAATTTTTCACAAAAAATTAAATTTTTATACTAAAAATTGCATTTTTTACTAAAAATTGCATTTTTCGCAAAAAAATGAATTTTTCACTAGAAATTGCATTTTTCACAAAAAATTGAATTTTTCACAAAAAATTGAATTTTTCACAAAAAATTGAATTTTTCACTAAAAATTGAATTTTTCACAAAAAATTGAATTTTTCACTAAAAATTGAATTTTTCACTAAAAATTGAATTTTTCACTAAAAATTGAATTTTTCACTAAAAATTGAATTTTTTCACTAAAAATTGAATTTTTCACTAAAAATTGAATTTTTCACTAAAAAATTGAATTTTTCACTAAAAATTGCATTTTTCACTTAAAATTGCATTTTTCACTAAAAATTGCATTTTTCACTTAAAATTGCATTTTTCACTAAAAATTGCATTTTTCACTTAAAATTGCATTTTTCACTAAAAATTGCATTTTTCACTAAAAATTGCATTTTTCACTAAAAAATTTAATTTTGCATTTTTCACAAAAAATTGAATTTTTCACAAAAAATTGAATTTTTCACAAAAAATTGAATTTTTCACAAAAAATTGAATTTTTCACAAAAAATTGAATTTTTCACAAAAATTGAATTTTTCACAAAAAATTGAATTTTCACAAAAAATTGAATTTTTCACAAAAATTGAATTTTTCACAAAAAATTGAATTTTTCACTAAAAATTTAATTTTTCACAAAAAATTGAATTTTTCACTTAAAAAATTGAATTTTTCACAAAAAATTGAATTTTTATACTAAAAATTGCATTTTTTTACTAAAAATTGCATTTTTCGCAAAAAAATGAATTTTTCACTAGAAATTGCATTTTTCACAAAAAATTGAATTTTTCACAAAAAATTGAATTTTTCACAAAAAATTGAATTTTTCACAAAAAATTGAATTTTTCACAAAAAATTGAATTTTTCACAAAAAATTGAATTTTTCACAAAAAATTGAATTTTTCACAAAAAATTGAATTTTTCACAAAAAATTGAATTTTTCACAAAAAATTGAATTTTTCACTAAAAATTGAATTTTTCACAAAAAATTGAATTTTTCACTAAAAATTGAATTTTTCACTAAAAATTGAATTTTTCACTAAAAATTGAATTTTTCACTAAAAATTGAATTTTTCACTAAAAATTGAATTTTTCACTAAAAATTGAATTTTTCACTAAAAATTGAATTTTTCACTAAAAAATTGAATTTTTCACTAAAAATTGCATTTTTCACTTAAAATTGAATTTTTCACTAAAAATTGAATTTTTCACTAAAAATTGAATTTTTCACTAAAAAATTGAATTTTTCACTAAAAATTGCATTTTTCACTTAAAATTGCATTTTTCACTAAAAATTGCATTTTTCACTTAAAATTGCATTTTTCACTAAAAATTGCATTTTTCACTTAAAATTGCATTTTTCACTAAAAATTGCATTTTTCACTAAAAATTGCATTTTTCACTAAAAAATTTAATTTTGCATTTTTCACAAAAAATTGAATTTTTCACAAAAAATTGAATTTTTCACAAAAAATTGAATTTTTCACAAAAAATTGAATTTTTCACTAAAAATTTAATTTTTCACAAAAAATTGAATTTTTCACTAAAAATTTAATTTTTCACAAAAAATTGAATTTTTCACAAAAAATTGAATTTTTCACAAAAAATTGAATTTTTCACAAAAAATTGAATTTTTCACAAAAAATTGAATTTTTCACAAAAAATTGAATTTTTCACAAAAAATTGAATTTTTCACAAAAAATTGAATTTTTCACAAAAAATTAAATTTTTCACTAAAAATTGAATTTTTCACTAAAAATTGAATTTTTCACTAAAAATTGAATTTTTCACTAAAAATTGAATTTTTCACTAAAAATTGAATTTTTCACTAAAAATTGAATTTTTCACTAAAAATTGAATTTTTCACTAAAAATTGAATTTTTCACTAAAAATTGAATTTTTCACTAAAAATTGAATTTTTCACTAAAAATTGAATTTTTCACTAAAAATTGAATTTTTCACTAAAAATTGAATTTTTAAAATTGATTTTCACTAAAAATTGAATTTTTCACTAAAAATTGAATTTTTCACTAAAAATTGAATTTTTCACTAAAAATTGAATTTTTCACTAAAAATTGAATTTTTCACTAAAAATTGAATTTTTCACTAAAAATTGAATTTTTCACTAAAATTGAATTTTTCACTAAAAATTGAATTTTTCACTAAAAATTGAATTTTTCACTAAAAATTGAATTTTTCACTAAAAATTGAATTTTTCACTAAAAATTGAATTTTTCACTAAAAATTGAATTTTTCACTAAAAATTGAATTTTTCACTAAAAATTGAATTTTTCACTAAAAATTGAATTTTTCACTAAAAATTGAATTTTTCACTAAAAATTGAATTTTTCACTAAAAATTGAATTTTTCACTAAAAATTGAATTTTTCACTAAAAATTGAATTTTTCACTAAAAATTGAATTTTTCACTAAAAATTGAATTTTTCACTAAAAATTGAATTTTCACTAAAATTGAATTTTTCACTAAAAATTGAATTTTTCACTAAAATTGAATTGAATTTTTCACTAAAAATTGAATTTTTCACTAAAAATTTAATTTTTCACTAAAAATTTAATTTTTCACTTAAACTTAATTTTTTATTTTTATTTGTTTTAATACTTTTTTAAATAGTTTTTAGTGATGAAATTTTAAACCTTTGAAAAGATGACCTTAGCTCTGGAGGATTTCCTATCTTATTACAAATATCACATCATGTTCTTGTAGCATTGAAATGCTTGTTTGCTATAGTGACAGGATCAAAATATATCAAGTCAGGGCAAAAATAAATGTGAAGTCCTATGAATCATCTTTGTAAACATTCCCTGATGTAAATTTCGAAATTTATTGTAAAAATGATTGATGATGTTTTGACACAACTGTATACTGCTTGTCATACCAAGAACTTTTTGACAAGTTCTTTTAAAAGTGAATTAGCTTTAACTTTTCGTAACTATTTCTATTTATTTTTATTTTCTTGGATTGGAAAAATCTTCCCGTGTCAGGTTTTTTTATCAACGGCCATATTTATAATTGAATTTTTTGTAAAAAAAATTAAACTTGATTTTTTCGATATTTTTAATTCATTAGAATAAAAACCAGAATTAGAAAATGTCAAAAGCCATTTTACTCTCAGTGTATTTGAGAGATAAAAACAAAAATAATAAATATTTCTTTAAATTCACATAAATCGCATTATTTTCTACTTTTTGTTTATTTTTTTATTATTTATTTACAAGATATAATAAATTTTAAAAATATATACTAAAAACTAAAACATTTGTTATCAATTTTTTTCTTTTTCAGCTTTATTCTGCTGAAAATTATATTAACGCAAAAAATCCAAATAAATATCAAAGTGAAGGAAAAATTGACAAGAAAATGAAGTATCAAAATTCCCCCTCTAAACAAAAAGTTCAACAAAGTTTAAGTAAACAATTATTTAATTTTTTTGCGATTTTATTATTAAAATTAAAACCCCTTTTACCGTTATAATTTGTAGGAATTAAAGATAATTTCAGTGTTGTAATATTTTTTCTATCTCGATTACAAAATGTCATTTTTATTATAAAAGTCAAGTTTATTATTAAACTTTACAATTTAATGAAAGTTAATTTATTTATAAACAATGGAAAATTACAACAACAACAACAATAGAAAAAATGGGGAAAATGTATGTTTCACTTTAGGGTGATTCAGTACGGAAATATTTATTTTAAAGGTAAAGGTTATACGAAATTATTTTAATAACATGAATTTAAAAGTGAGAATATTAAAAAAACTTAAATTAGAAATTAAAACTTGTGAAAAAAAATCAATTTTTAATGAAAAATTATAGTTTCATGAAATCATTTCAATTTAAAATTTAAAATATTAGTGAATATTTAAATTTTTTGGAGATTTTAAATTAATATTTGAATTTTTAGTAAAAAATTGTTTGAAAAATTCAATTTTTAGTGAAAAATTCAATTTTCTAGTGAAAAATTCAGTTTTTAGTGAAAAATTCAATTTTTTAATGAAAAATTCAATTTTTTAGCGAAAAATTCAATTTTTAGTGAAAAAATCAATTTATAGTGAAAAATTCAAATTTTTAGTGAAAAATTCAATTTTTTGTGAAAAATTCAATTTTTTAGTGAAAAATAAAATTTTTTAGTGAAAAATTCAATTTTTTAGTGAAAAATTCAATTTCTAGTAAAAAATTCAATTTTTTAGTGAAAAATTCAATTTTTAGTGAAAATTCAATTTTTAGTGAAAAATTCAATTTTTAGTGAAAATTCAATTTTTAGTGAAAAATTCAATTTTTTAGTGAAAAATTCAATTTTTTAGTGAAAAATTCAATTTTTTAGTGAAAAATTCAATTTTTAGTGAAAATTCAATTTTAAGTGAAAAATTCATTTTTTTAGTGAAAAATTCAATTTTTAGTGAAAAATTCAATTTTAAGTGAAAATTCAATTTTCTAGTGAAAAATTCAGTTTTTAGTGAAAAATTCATTTTTTTAGTGAAAAATTCAATTTTTAGTGAAAATTCAATTTTAAGTGAAAAATTCAATTTTCTAGTGAAAAATTCAGTTTTTAGTGAAAAATTCATTTTTTAGTGAAAAATTCAATTTTTTAGGGAAAAATTCAATTTTTAAGTGAAAAATTCAATTTTTTAATGAAAAATTCAATTTTTTAGCGAAAAATTCAATTTTTAGTAAAAATTTATATTTAAGTGAAAAATAAGTGAAATATAAGTGAAATATATGTGAAATATATGAAAAATTAGATTTTGTGAAAATTTCTGTGTATCTCTCTTTGAGTCCTTATCACAGTCAGTTCAATAAAATTTGACCAAAATAAGATCTGCTATGTATCAAAACGTTATAAACCGATATCTGAGAAGACCTCGTTATTCAAACAAATAACTTCTAAGAATTTTTCGATAAAAGATAATAATTTTAAACAAAATTTGGTAGCAAGGCTAAGGTATATATGCCTTATGAATATCTGAAATAATCGGAACAGATTTAGAGTTATGTCCAAAATATTATAAAAAAATCGACGAATCATAAAATAGACACTTTTTCTGCATTTAAGAAACAGTTCGCATTTGTATACTAAAAGGTTTTTGGGGTTTATAATGTGTTTGTGCAGATTTATGTAACTCATAGAAGAAATAATGCTACCACACCTTAACTATAGCGATCGACTCAGAATTAAAGACTCAATAAAAGAGCGGTATTAACGATTTTCAATTTTCAATATATATTTTGATGAAAATTAGTTGCTAAGGAAATTTGTGATGGTCAGTCCAATATTTCAAGTAGCTCCCATTCAAATGTCCTTCCAGGATGTGGGTTTAAAGTCATAAAGCAGATATAAAAATAGTTTAATTAATTTTGGCACAAATTAATTTTATGTTATGCTAAAAAAAATCACTTGGATGGATCCCCAAATTTTCGCAGCCTCCATTCAGGCCCCTATAAGAAATCACTTTACTCTAACAATTTTAATATTGTAAAAATATTTTGTATATTTAAGACCAGATCAGTGGATCAGTCAATTTAAGCCTTAGAAATTTCACCATTCTATGGTCAATGGTGAATTATTTTAGGGTAATTTTTGAAGTCTGCTATCGGACAAATATTAATATATAAATGTACTCACTCACAAAAAATATATATAATTTTAAATAAACAAATTCTGATAAGTAATTTGCAGTCAGTTTTAACACTTGAAACTTATACGAAAAAAAATCAAGTGCTGGGGAAAAATCACAGTCCGTCTCAAGATAAAAAATATTAAAAAAAAAACCTTTAAAATAAACAATATTTTTGCATAAAATTTCTTTAATTATAGATAAATAAATTAAAAAAATATTTAAAATATATAAAAAAATTCCACTTCATAATTTTCTAACGCACTGTACTTTTAAATTTATGCATTTTAACGAACGATTATTTGTAGTTTGTAAAATATGAAAAAATAAATTCATTGAAAAGTTTGTAAATAAAGAAAATATGTAAATAAAATTATTTACATAAATAACAAATAACTGACAGTTTATTTTTTCCTCTATTCTGTAGCCCCCCCTGCTGCTGTGGCAGCAAGAACTTGACATTATAGATCTGATTAGAATATTATTAAAGCTGCTGCTGATCCCCATTTAAACGAGATTACAAGTTTTGAATGCATAAAAACAAAACAAAAATTAAATAATAAATTATTACGGAATCGAATAAATGTTAAAAATTTATATGAGAACTGTAGGAAATTATAGATCGGATCCCCCATAGAATATGGTGCATTATATTCCAGTTGCATTAACCCCAAAAGAATGAAACATTATTAAAAAAAACTAATATTTTTTTGATTTATAAACTTTAAAAAATATTTTCGAAAATGGTTCTATATTGGAGCTACATTCGTTTATGGTGCGATCTTTGGCATATGCAAGTGGACTGATACGTTAAGTCAACTCTGAAAGTATTTCCAAATCGATGTGAAAACTTTTGGGTGAAGTTAAAAATAATTTATCTGCCTGCATCTGGAAGAAGACAAAAAATCCTAACCATGATTCAGTCCTCCACGGAGCATGACATTTTTGGAGAAATGCCCTTTTTTGAACAATAGCCAGTCATGGAAGAGCAAAAAGCATCTGCAACGGATCTTTTAGACTCTGATATTGAAGTAGAAGAGAGGTAGAGATGTGCAATTGGATGGACATCGTTAACTCAACTTTGAAATTGATTCCGAGTTGATGGGTAAACTTTAAAGTGGTGGTAACAATATTTTATCTGCCTGGATCTGCATGAAATCACAAAACCCCAACCATAATTCAATCCTCCACGGAGTTTGATATTCTTAAACAAAAGTCTAGAAAAAAGTCTAACAAAAATCATCTGCGGCGGATCTTTCAGACTCTAATGTCGAAGTAATAGAGAGGTAGAGATAGATTGAACTAATGTCCAGGAAGTTTGGAAATAACAACCTGCGATGTTTCATCATCTGGTAGCACAGAAAGCAGTAGCCCCTGATAAGGATCTGATGTGCCGATGCATTGCAATAGGTCACCAATAATGAGACTGGAGATTGGATCAAGTTATTAGATCCCTAATCAAGAGGGGTTTTTATATCTAGACAATGTAAAATCCGAAATCCCGATGCTTAAGGCATTGGGATATGTTCCAATACAAGAAAATTGAATTAAAGCCGATTAACATCGAGAGGCGAATTTGTATATTGAAAATGATAATTAAACGCTATAAAATCAAGTCACTTTGCATCGTATTGTTGCTGATGATGAAAACTGGTTATATAATTATGACACCAAGCGAAAAAAGTCTTCTGTAAATATCGTCCAATCAGCAAAATCAAACCAAAGCCGAATATACATAATGCCAATATAATCCTCTGTGTATCAAATGGAATCAGAATGAAGTTTCATATTAACTCGCTTAAGGCGATCATACAGGATCTGTAGCAAGGACAGCTAATTCGTTTGAGAATAGAAATGAACGAAAAAGAATCTGCCAAACCGAATAAACATAATGCTAAGAAAATCCTCTGTATTCGGTGGAATCAAAATTGTGTGCTTTGTACTGTAAGCTATAGAAATGGGGTTAGACCATGACAGAATTGATTTATATGAAGAACGCGTGTGTTAGACGATCACAGATTTTTATCACAAGCAATTGTTTCATTTAAAAAGAGAAATGATCAAACCGAATATCCATAACGCTAATGTAATGCGCCATAATTGGAGGCATCATAAGGTTTTTTGCATTATGAAATGTTAAAAATCGGGTCAGATGATCGCAGAGCATTTGCACTGAAGACAACTGTTTCATTCAGGAGAAATCAATGACAAATAACCAGCCGAATCAAAGGGAAATCGAATATCCATTTAAATTTTCTTAATTTGATAGCATCAAAATTCCACAGAGAATCTGTAAGACAATTGATTCAATTGAAAAGAGCAATCAAAGAAAAATAATGACTTAAGTCAAAGCCTAACCGATCACAGGTGATCTGTATCAAAACAATTGATTCTTTTGAAAAGAGTAATCAACAAAAAATATTCGGCCAAACACTAAGCAATATTTTTCTTCAATTTTAATTACACGTCAATAAACTGTTAATGGGGAATTTTGGCTCAACCCACATTTTAATCGTGACTTTATCTCTTTTTTTATAAGCTTTTGTTTTGATCGATGTTAAAAGCGATCACTACGGAACAAAATATAAGAAATTAACTTGTTGCATTCTTTACCTCAAAAGCAGAACAGTTCTTTTGTCGCAGCATTGAAACGGAAAATGTTGACGACTTTTCTTCATTTCATTCGTTATCAGTTGTAAATATATTTATTTTAATATGATTCGATATATAATTGTTTAAATAAATCTGAATCATATTTTGACAGGAGTTCGATCATCATATAATTTAAAATATTTAAATAAATTTAAATTTAAAACTTTAATAAAAATCAAAAATAATTAAGACCAAAAACTTCGCAAGACAAAATGAAATAAAAATAAGTTAAAGTGTTAAATTCGGCCATGCCGAATTTTCTATACCCTTCACCTTACATTTTTTTAAGCAACGGATTTAACATTTAAGGTTAAGTCCCTGTTTTAAATATGCTTTCATAATATCATCACTTGCAGAAGAGTGAGAAAATGACAGCCATTTTTGTAGCCTTTATATGTTTCAACATAGATTCTCTAGAGCATTCAATATGCATGCAAAATTTTATTCAGATCTCGAGTAGTTGTCGTTTGCACTAAAACAATACTGGAATAAATATTAAACTCGGCTATTTATGAGACGATTTCGAAAACTTAAAAAATCAAAAATTTAGAAAAAAAAATTGCTATTGTTCTGCATCAAAATCTTGTCATTAAATCCCATAGGAGTTTCAAAATATCGGAAAGCGCATTTTTGACTATAACTCGGAAACTAATGGACCGATTACTGTGATGTGTTCAACTCAAAAATTCTCCTAATTATTACCGATCTCTTAGTACAAAAATGATGTCTCTAGCTTAAATTGAACGCTCAAAAAGTCGATAACATTATTTTGTCTTACATTGTTATTGTTTTTCAATACTAAAACCAACAACAACCACAAGGAAAATAAAGAATTGTTCATATCTCGGCAATTGATGAACCGATTTGAAAATTTTTAAAAGCCAAAATTCAAGGAAAAAATTAGTAATTTTTCTGCGTGGCTACTAGGTCTGTGACTGCCCCAGGAGTGTCAGTATAAGTTTTCGCCCATATCTCGGAAACTAATGGCCCAATCAAGTTTATGTCTTTAAATGAAAAATCCACAAAAATATTTCTGGCCCATTAGCAAAGAAATTGAATGGCCAAAATCTCAAAAAACATTATTTTAAACGATGTTATTATTTTCCTATAATAATAAACAACAACCACAAGGGACTAAATTTTTAAAGAAAGAATTGGTCATATCTCGGTGGTTTATGAAACGATTTTGTAATATGAAAAGATTAAATTGAGGAAACAATTGTAATCAATCAGTGTCATAACCAAGTTCATAGGTCTCATAGGAGGTTCAAAATACAGGAAAATATGTTTATGCCTATAACTCAGGAACTAATGTTGCGATTCATTTCATGTCTTTCATGGAAATTACAAACGAAATGACTAACTTATATGTACCCTACTGACCTAGACAGGTGAAGAATATAATAAATGCATTTTTTGGATGTAAATATTTAAATGTCATTTTGTAAATGTAAACAAAACATTACAAGTTTAAATATTTTGTCATTTACAATGAATCATAAACAAAATAAGAATTAATAAAATTCAATTTTAATAATTAAATATATTAAAAATTATGCGTTCATTAAATTTTTCCCATCACTGTACATTGTATACGAAAATCTATTGAAAATAACAACAAAACACAGTGTACGCAAGACGAGGTTAATACTTCTCATTTAGTAATAATAATAGAAACAATAAAATATTTAACTTTTTTTATATTTTGGCAAAAAACTTACACGATTCTCTTCAATTAAGATACACAAACACACATACACTCACACACAAAAAGAGACCTCCAGTGACGCAAAATAAAATTCGCCACATCATAAGAAGAAAAAACTTGGATGAGTCAAAAAATAATTAAGTTTTGAAAAATATCTGAAGTATTCAAGTATTTCCAAAATAATAACAATAAAAATTAAAAAATAACTGAGAGAGAGAGAATAAATTTCTTAATAATACAGAGAGTAATAATAAATAACGAAATAGTGTTGTCAATATTGTAATAACTAAACGTTTTTAACGGTGGAACATCTCAAACTATGAATATGAAGAGAAAGTCATTTTGACTTCTTTTTTTAAACTTAAATTATATATTATTTTACAATCTTTTACGAAACTTTTAAAACGTTCAATTATTCAATATTGTAGTTGATTATTTTAAGTTGACATTTTGTTTGAACAATTTACCGGTCGCAATTTTTGAGGTATCTTAATGAAATTTAATACATTTTATTATTTTGGAACAAGAACAAAGCCTTTTTTATAATGTTAGCGTTTAAGCGCTTAATAAAAATAAACAAAACGTTAAAAATATTTCATGGTACATGACTGCTTATGGAGAATATTTATTTTCTCTTAAAGAATATTTTCTTCGCCATTTTTTCTAAACTTTTTTTAATTAAAAAAACCTTATTATAATATTACCGCTTAAGCGCTTAATTGAAATAAAAAACGCTAAAACTATATCATGGCATATTTTAGACTAATTTTAATGTCGTGCCTATATTTATGTCCGTGATTGCTTATGGAGAATATTTATTTTCGATAAAAAATATTTTTTTTCATTTTTATTAAAAACTTTTTATATAAAATAACCTTTTTTATAATATTAACGCTTAAGCGCTTAATTGAAATAAAAAACGCTATGGCGATGGTGATCATTTTGTTGTTGTCATTGTTGAGAGTATAAACAAATTGAGGTAAACATTATTATTATTAATAAACAAAAACAACAAAAACAAAAAAAAAGTTAAAGCTTTTTTGTTCAAATGGTAGTTTGAACTCAGTTTGTAATCAGCTGTCCAGTTGTAGAGAAGTGGTAAACAAATTTTTAGAAAAAATCAAAAACAAATATTAACCCACAAGATTAGAAAGTGCACCTGTTTATTGCGATCAATAATAAACGACATAATTATAAAGGAAATTAAACGAAAATAATTTTTTTAATTGTGCACAAAATATTTTTAATAATTAATTATTCGATTATTTACTTATATTTGCGTTATTAAACGATCTTTTGTTGCTTATGCTCGATCTTATCGATCGATGGCCAAGGTTTGTTTATTTGAACGAAGTGACGAGAAAGTGATCACAAAAACAGTTACCGGGAGTTTTTTATTATAACAACCAACAAAAAAACGAAAAAGAACGTTAACAAAATTTTATAAAAAAATTTTTATTAAAAAAAGAAGTAGGAAAAAAGGCAAAAAATTAAATGAAATAAAATAAAACGATTTAGACTTTGAAAAGTTTATTTATTTACCTCCTGATAACAACGAAAACAAAAAAGCAAAAATAAAAAAAACAATAACAATAACAAAAATCCAATAAAATAGATTGCAAAATAAACAAGTAAAAATACCCTACACCACATTGTTGTTTCAAAATGGTAGAACAAAAAATAAAGGAACGACCCTCGTATAATTTTATTTTCTGTTTTATTCTTAAGTGTGCAGTGATTATTATTGTGAATCTAATTTGTATGTAAAATATGCGTTTTAAAATGATTTTTTTGTGAGGAGTTACATGGCAGCTATAGGAAATTACGGACCGATCCTCCCTTGTGCACATCGATCTTTGCTTAACCACTTCTTATAACAATACCAACGTTTATATAAGATGTTTGCCCTTCAAAGTGATATTTTGAGAGGCACTTGTTCGGTATCTATAAGTAGCAATGGACCTACCCTCGCATTATATGGCATGTCATTTTAGAATATCATATGACTTGCTTTTGCAAAATTTGGTTAAAATCATATACGAGCAATTTTAGCCAAATTTAAGTCTTTTATGAGCTTGAAATCTCATTCCGTGAGGACATTTATAAAGGAGGTACCAGAAATATAGGACAGAACAGGACCAACATCAAAAAGCTTTGTAATTGGTCCAAAATAGTAACATCAAGATATTTCAAAAATTGTTACCTATAGAAAGTTCACAACATTTACTTGGACAGCCAGCCAGGCGGACAGAATAACAGACAACATTACATCGACTCAGAAGGTGATTTTCAGTCGAATGGTATACCTAACATATACATATACATTAACATATACATATACATATACATATACATATACATATACATATACAATACATATACATATAGATATACATATACATATACATATACATTAACATATACATATACACATACATATACATTAACATATACATATAGATATACATATACATATACATATACATTAACATATACATATACATATACATATACATATACATATACATATACATATACATATACATATACATTAACATATACATATACACATACATATACATATACATATATATACATATATATATACATATACATATACATATACATATACATATACATATACATATACATATACATATACATATACATATACACATACATATACATATACATTAACATATACATATACATTAACATATACATATACATATACACATACATATACATATACATATACATATACATATACATATATATACATATATATATATATACATATACATATACATATACATATACATATACATATACATATACATATACATTAACATATACATATACATATACACATACATATACATATACATATATATACATATATATATATATATATATACATATACATATACATATACATATACATATACATATAGGTGTAATACCATTTTTTCTGTATGTTACAAATATCAGCTCTAACGCATAATATCCCAAACAACTACAGTGGTGTAGAGTATAAAAACAAAAAAAAATTTAAATATTTCAATTTAAATACAGGAATTGAATTTGTCAGAAAATATTGAAAAGAAATATTGAACGCCTTTTCAAATATGCTAAAATTGTGTAAAATTTCAAAAAAAAAAAAAAAAAAAAAAAACAAAGTGCAGTTTTTTTTCGAAAGCCCGGTTTTTTATTATTAAAATTATTAATGAGATTTTACAAAATCCAGTTTATTTAATTTTTTTTGTTGTTGAAGTTTTAAACAAAATTTGTTTATGAAGTCATTCTTTCATTATTTACGGGTTTTTTCAAAGTTGTTGTGTCTCATTTCTTAAAAAAAGAAATTTTGCTCTTTTAAGTTGTCAAAGAAATACAACAACAAAAACAACAATGACAGATACTCAAGAAATTATAATAAACTTATAACAATTAAAAACTAAAACGTTGAAATTTGTTTTGAATTTTAATGCAAATGTGTGGTAGTGTTTACATTTTACAGTTACAATTGTAGCGTTAAGCGACAAGCGAAATTCACTTAGTTATATGATTAAGAAAAAAACGGAAAGTGAAAAAAAACGTGACTTTTCTTATGATAAGAACCCAAAAATTAAATATATATTTTTGCATCAAATTAAAGTCTGAGTCGATTTATGTCTATGCTATTTCTATCTGCTTGCGAGTATGTTGCGAATAATATGGACTATAAATATTTTGGCTTAAAAATTTGACATGAAGATATTTTTTTAGTGAAAACCGTTACGCACTATAAAATGTTTAAATAATTTTGAGATAGGGCACAGGGGGAGTATTATCTCCTTTGGCAAAGCTGAATGTAGCATTTTAATATCTTTAAATTAAAGTTGTTTTAAGGGTTCCGAATCGATCTAACAACACTCCACACCTTTGAAAAATGTTTTTGAGAACTGATGTGGACCCAGGCAATTTTCTGATAACCTATAAATTATAGTAAAAACGGGGCAAGGTCGAGGCCATAATTTCAAAAATTTCCTAACCCAAAAATTTGTGACTGGTATTGCAACATGTGGTCCAAAAGTTTTTTCCATGGAAGATCATTGGCTCATATTTGTCTTGAATAATCGGATAAATTTCTAGCGGATATTCTAACTTAAGCCCAATTTCAATAACTCTTATTACAAAACCCTCTTTTGACATAGTCAAAAATGGCGCATTACCTTGGCGTCAGGGATATTCGGTTTCGGCCTTATTAACAAAAATAATTTCTTTATAACGTTTAAATATCATTTCCTACATACAAAATCGCCTCCAATTCATATCGTATGGAAATGACTTATGGTAAGACTAACAATGATAACGCAAGGTATTCTCGCAATGTTAATCGCAATTTTCCTCAAGAAATGCTTCTCCATTCCCTAATTGATTTTAGTTTCGAAATAATTACTTTTCAATCACACAATCCATCGTCTAAAATTGTTAGAATTGGTGGGTCTTGACCATAATTTTTTACCAACAATCACTAATTTGCAGGATCCACTTTTTCTTCGAATGAAGGAAGTTTATCAAAATTCTCCGTCAAACACTTTTTAAGCATAAACTTTGTTATTACTTTTGTGTTTGAAAAAAAATGTGTGTTTACACTTTGAACTCGATCAAATATTGTATTATAACGACAGATATTTCCCTCCAAAATACCATATTTTTAAGGCACATAATTTTTAATAATTATTGCGTTTTTAATGAACTTTTATGTACACGTTAGCGTTAAAAGAATTATAATGACTAATGTTTACCCTTCAAAATACCATATATGTAACTGTTGACACCATATTTAATAGTTATGGCAATACAACATTATTAACTTGTGATCCCAAGTACGATAACTAGAAAATTAAACACATGATTCAAAAACAAATGGCTCCTGTGCTTTAAGAAGCCGAGGTTCCATATGAATTACTGGTTACCACTTATGCCAATTTTGCTCGAGAATTGGTAAAACAACGTAAAGATCTAGTGCAAAAATATTCTGGCATTATAGTGGCCTCGGGAGATGGTCTACTGTCATTCCAAAAATTTCTCTTCCAAGTATTTTGTAAAAAACGGTCATGTTTTTAAACATGATCCTACCAAATTGCACGATGTTTAAACTGACGTTCGGCTTTATATTTTTAAATTTATTTTATCATTTAGATATTTGAATTTAAAGCTTTATTCATTGCTGTCAGAATAAACCATACTGCTTCCGTGCTTTCAGCAGATCAATAATTGCAGCAACTGTACAGCTGCTTTTCCCATATCCTGTAAATTTTATTTGTGCACAATTCTCCAGATTGTAGACATATTAACTCCCTTATGCTGAACCAAAAATTCGCGAAATATTTTTATTTTTTTTATTTCAACGCTCTTGTTCCAAATAGTGTGCTCAATTGGCTAACTCATTGCCGATCGGTTAATATTTTGAAACACTGAACTAAAATGTGAGAAAAGTTATGATGGAACTTTGGTTGCCTTTGGTGATTAAAATCACCAGATAATTCCCGAAATTGCATCTTTCAATTGTTTTGTATTCCTTATCTAGCGGACCCAAGTGAAGCGATAAGTGGACTCCTGATTATTGATTTGCATTAACACTTAATGCCAAAATTATTTATGTCACATATACCAGGCGATAACAATTTTAACTTGTCTCAAATTAAAACAAATCGATTATATCAAATGTAGCGTATTATCAAGGGCAAATAATACAACACTAAAATCGCAAAAGCAAAAAAAACCAAAACCCATTGATACGACCGATTAATCAAAAAAAAAGGAGAATCGAAAAAAGAAAAATTAACTTTTATTTTGAGGGACTGATAAAATAATTTATTTCTTTTTTTCGATTTCAGTTAGAAATGAGCGTTTGTTAAATACGGTAGATCCAAATTAGTGTGAAAAAAACATTAGCTTCAATTTGGACCCACTCAAACACACACACACAGACAAGCAGAGTCACAAACAAAGGGAGTAAACGAAAGCAGCGCAATAAACTCACTCAAACGCAAAACGTTGTCGTAATTTTATAGATAAAACATTTTGAAAATAAATAAATAAATAAATAAATAAAAGTAAGTTCGATTAATAAATAAAATTATCAAATTCGAAAAAATAAATTGCAACTTTGTTCTTTGTTTTCCATTCCGTTTTCCCCCATTAGAATTCCAATTATTGCGCTCCAATACAATGACAGCAGCCGAAACATATGGTAACACGAATTTCAACTCGAATATCACAACAAATAATCATAACAGTCAACAACAAACGTCTCTAATGAAGACAACCTTAAGCTCAACATCCTCCTCTACGAATCCGGGTGAAACAGCTATAGAATTAACCGAGAATTTCTACATCAACAACAGCAACAAAAAGCGTCATAATTTAAAAATTCAGGTGCAGTTAAATGGCAGCGGTATATTTTTTAGACGTGAGACGGCAGAACATGATCAAATAACGGAACAATTAATACGTTTACAAGATATAGTGGGCAGCCATTGTGGTGGTAAATTGAAAAGGGCTCGAGGGGGACTAAGTTCCTGTAAACGTCTTAGTGAAGACGACGAACATCAAAGTGAAAATTCCAAGAATCAAGAACAAAAAGATATATCGGCCTATTTATACATCTATGCCTATGTGAAAAAAGAGAAGCCTCTAAGGCGCATGAGAACAGTGAGAATATTAAGATTTCGTTCGTTTTTTAAAATACAAAGAGAATTTACAAACGGCCGAACGTTGGCGTAACGCCATAAAATTTAATAAAAGTTTAGTGGAAGAAAGTTCCATGGATCCTAAACCTTTGTTGATATTATTAAATCCCAAATCGGGCAAGGGCAAAGGTCGCGTAATGTTTCAAAAACAAATGGCTCCTGTGCTTAAAGAAGCCGAGGTTCCATATGAATTAGTAGTTACCACTCATGCCAATTTTGCTCGAGAATTGGTGAAACAACGTAAAGATCTAGTGCAAAAATATTCTGGCATTATAGTGGCCTCGGGAGATGGTCTACTATTTGAGGTTATAAATGGCATGATGGAAAGAACAGATTGGAGAGTTCTATCATGTAATTTACCTGTGGGCATAGTACCTTGTGGTTCGGGTAATGGTTTAGCTAAAAGTATAGCACATCTTTACAATGAACCTTATGAACCTAAACCCATAATAAATGCCACCTTGACATGTGTTTCGGGTCAAAGTGCCCCTTTAGATCTCATTAGAGTGGAACTTAAGTCACAAGGCAATTTAACTGAAATGTATTCATTCCTTTCGGTTGGTTGGGGTATTATAGCGGATATTGATATAGAAAGTGAAAAGTTGAGATCTATAGGCGCTCCCCGCTTCACTCTATGGTCCATACATCGTTTAGTACGTTTACGAACCTATAAGGGAAAATTATCTTATTTACCCTGGCGTAAACAGGAAAATACTTCAACTGTGGAATTAAGAAATCAAACTGCCTCCAATACCGGTAAACCTTCCATATTACGACGTTTTCAAGATGCTCAAGATGATGAAGGCGAAGTTTTTGCAGATGCTGTGGGAGATGATAATGATGTTGAAGATGAATTTGCGGATATTATCAGTTATAGAACAAATGTAGACAGTTGGCATTCTGCTGTCTCACGGCGAACAGCTTATTATTCTATAGCTGGCCAAAGTATCAGATCAAATCGTAGTGCTACAAATAGTGTTTTTAGTAAAATCGAACAAGCTAATGCCGAATTAAATACTCGTTCTCCTCAATCGAATATTCCACCACTCGAACAACCTTTAACCGAGGATTGGATTACAGAAGAAGGAGAATATGTTTTAGTTCAGGCCGCCAATACTACACATTTAGCAACCGATTGCCTGTTTGCTCCCGATTCCAAATTAAATGATGGTATTATATATTTAGTTATAATACGTGCCGGTATAACCCGTTCTCAGCTAATGCAATTTTTATTGAATATGAGTTCGGGCACACATTTATCAGAGGCACCCACCACTCATATACAAGTTATACCAGTGACCGCATTTCGTATAGAACCTAAAGATGAAGATGGTATTATTACAGTGGATGGTGAAAGAGTTGGTTACGGTTCGATACAGGCGGAAATATTTCCAGGTTTAATAAAAATTATGGTACCAAATGTACCGAAAGATTAAGGGATCAATGGAGAGATTTAATTGTAAATAAGTTTTGTTTAATATTTTTTTTTAGAAAATAGTTAAGTTAAGTCCACTTTTTTATATCTCAAATTATGGTTGTTATACTAATAAACGATAATGAAAAATAATTCACAAAAATAATTAATTTTTTCAATGAATTGGAACCAAAGAGGAAAAAGAGTCTGAAATTTGGATTACCAATAAGATCGATCAAATACAACTTTTGGCTTTTGGGCACATCGAAAGTTGGACCGTCCAATCATTATAGCCGCATGCGTTTCGTAGCTGGGCTAATAAAATTTTTTTGATGTCCAGTGGATTTAAATCAGGTTTGCTAAAGAGTCATTCTCCAAGGAGATTATTGTGGTAAAGTACTTCAAAGCTGTTTTAGCTCTACTAACTGAAACAGAATCTAGCTGGAGAGGAAACCCAAAGTTTGAAGGGAAAGTCGCACAAAGCATTGGGATCCATTCAAAAGGAAGGAAAGTAAGACCCATATATCCAGAACTCCAAGGTAATGCTCTGATATTTGTGAAATCAGAAGGATGTTTTGTATTATAAGCTATTGAAATCACGTAAGACGTTAGATACCAAAGGCAGTAGATTTGAACCAAAATATTCCCCCAACACGAGGTCATAATTTTCCATCATGACATGTAGCAAGATCACTAAAAAACTATATAGAAATTAGCGGATGGATTTAATTCAGCCAACTTATTATTGTCTAGACATTTCATTTTTCCAGTACAGTTTATTTCGATCACTGCAGATCACCTTTACTGCAATATGATTCACGTTCAAAAAGGGTTAAAGGTTATTTGATTCATTTTATACTTCAAAATCATTCAGAATATACCTCCAGAAGGACAAAAAATATTATTATAATTATTATTATTTGTACCCAAGTGAGTTGGACTTTCAAAATTTATCTAAGTACAGCTGCCTATAAACCATACCATATATTTTTTTAATTAGCAGGATTTATAACTTTGTTTTGGACCAGCATATAGATATTAAATCGCTATTACCTTTTTGGATCCAAGTGAGGTACTTTTGCAGTGCTAATCTATGTACAGCTGCCTATGGTTCATCTTGAAATTAAATTAAAATCATTATATTGGCTGATTGCGATTCATTCGTGAATCTCGTAATACAAAAACGCCTTAAAATCTAACAAATCTCAGAAGTAACTAACCAATATGGATTCGCATACAGGTAACAATTCGGTATTAGATTTTTGGACCCAGGTGAGTTGGACTTTCAAAATTGTTCTAGGTACAGCTTTGTTTAATTAGCAGGATTTATAACTTTGTTTTGAACCAAGATACAGATAATAAATCGCTATTGTCTTTAGCACCCAAGTGAACTGTACTTGAAGTGTTTACCTTAGTACAGCTGCCTCATTCGAGAGTTTTGTAGTGAATATCATATTATCGCAAAGCGCCTTAAACTGTAACACATATGTTTGGCATTCAGTAGCAACTAACTATTATGGAAACTTGTACAGCAACAGAAATTATTT
This sequence comes from Cochliomyia hominivorax, assembly GCA_004302925.2. Classification (NCBI taxonomy): domain Eukaryota; kingdom Metazoa; phylum Arthropoda; class Insecta; order Diptera; family Calliphoridae; genus Cochliomyia; species Cochliomyia hominivorax. The sequence goes on from PYHX02000341.1 coordinate 23,217, forward strand.
TGACAAACCGTCAAACTCAAACAAAACGTCATTTCTCATGTGAATGTCAAGGACTTTATTATTTTTTTTTTTGATTTCTAATCAAATAAAATTTATTGCATAATGAAAATAATTTTGCAAAAGAAAAAAAAAAACAATAAAAACTTCTAATAAACTTTTTGCTCATTTAATGTTCGGGTGGTCAAAACTAAATTTCTCGGGGTTCCGAAAAAACATTTATTATTCTCTCATACTAAACACTTTTTAATATTATTCATAGTTTTTGTTTTTGTTATTTTAAACAAAAGATAATTCAGATTTTTTTATTCTTTTACTTTTCTTCAGATAAGATTACAGAAAATCGAAATGTTTGCGTTGTTTTAATTCAATTTGTTTTTTGTTGCTGCTTTTGTCGATGAGAATCTAATTTATCGTCCTTTTTTTGCAGAAATATTTATTAAAATGTTAATATTAATAAAATTAAATTTTTAAACTCACACACACTGACAAAAAGTTAAGAATGAATCAGGGATGGCAAATGTCATTTTCAAATTGTACAAAAAACACCATTTCAAATTGTACTTTTTTGGCCATAAATGTAACAAAAGAATTTTTTTTAAATTTATTTTTATTAAAATATATAGAAAAGAAGAATCTAATATCGCTATTGTATATTGGTGCACTCCATCTAATCGTCAAGACTCAAAAGGAATGTGCTAAGTTAATAGCAATTTAATAAATGTTAAAGAAATTTTGCGTAGGTGTTTTTGGAGTGTTTTGGAAGAGAGTATGCTTCTAACTCCTCTTCACTTTACTCCCTTCGCCCCGGGGGAAATATCTTTAAAATAATACTTAATAAAGTACCTAAGGCATCTTTAATTAATTTGTCAAAAATTCAAAAAAATATATATTTTGGTCCACTTTTGTATAAAAAAATGTGAATAAAGATATTATGGACAAAGTTGTTCTTAAAATTAGGACTGTGAAAATAAACCCACTTTCGTGCCAAAAATTATTTTTTACAGTAATTTGCTCACCCTGCCATTAGAAAAGCTTTGGCCCATTACAGATTTCTTGACGATTCTAGCTTTGACACTTTTTCGCTTCAAGAATGTACATGTGAAGTTTCGTTAAAAATATTCAATAGTTACAAAATTATTTCCAAAAAGCGTTTTGGGACCACTGTGCAATAAAAAAATGCAAATTTAGGAAAACCTTGTTTGAATTGTATCAAAAAAAAATTGAACAATTGTATCAATTCTGCCAACCCTGGTATGAATAATGATTAATTCATAAAATGTCTCATTTTATAGATGACACCTTAAAGTAGGCAATAGAATATAATAAAACATTGAGAATAGATTTGTAAACACTAGAATACACTAGAGCCCCGATTTGCGTCGCTTTGTAAGAACTGAATACATTTTATTTATATTGTTGCAATTTTAAATTGCTTCATTTTGACCCGGATTTGCATCGATTCGATTTTCGAGAAACGATTATATTTTTAGCTTTATTGATAATTGTGATCCCCACCTGTACGTTAAGCTTTCAAATTGTGTGAAATAAAGGGAATTCCCTTTTCTGTTGTTATATAAGTGGTGGTGATTATGGTGTAGTGTGATTCGCCAAAGTACATTAAGGACGTAAAAAATAAGTTAAAGTGAAGAAAAGTAATAAGAAGTTTGGAATTAAAGTTTAATGTAATTAAACGTTTTCAATCGGGAGAAAGGTGATTAATAAAAGAAGAGCTCTTGGACTAGAAGTTTCGACAGTAAGAACAATTTGCAACTGAAACAGAATCAAATAAATTAATTAGCTGAAATTGTCACACGATTTCATTCTAAACAAGATACTAAAACAAGAAATCCCTTATTGGTTAAGATGCAGTCATTGCTTTCAATTAAGATACATATTCAAAATAAGCGAAGAATTTCACTGAGCATGAATAAGCTTTCTCTGTATTAACTCCACCTCCATGTATTAAAAATCGACATTTTCAGAAAACCGGTTTTTAAGTTATTCGAAAAATAGGACTTTAAAAAAAAAAAACGGTTTCGAATATGGTTTAATGTAAAAAAACCAGTTAACCGGTTTTTGTTTGATTATTATGAATTTATAGAAAAAAACAAATTATTATTTAACCGAAATTAAGATTTTAACCAACAAAAACATACTTCGTGTAATGACCTCTATCTATGAAATGAAGTACAAATAAAGGTTTCTTATCAAAATAACCATTTGTAACGAACTTCATCAATTAATCCTTTCACCGTATAATGCCCTAAATGAGTGGGTTATACAAGTTTTTTTGTTAGTGTATTTCGGTATCGTATTTAAAATAATGTGTCGAAACTTTTTCTGAATACGTCTAAATTATAGATCTGTATCTCTTTAACTAAACAATTAATATTTCTGCACAAAAAAAAAACTTGCAGAATCTTATTTAATTATTTTTATTGACGTGATTATGTCAATCGATTGAGAATTTGATGTCTAAGAATGCATATCATGCTTTGCTCGTGTAACACACGAAATGAAAAATTTTTTATATATTTTATATCATGGCGAAATATACAAAAAATGAAGCGAAATATAATAGTGAAAAGTTTAGAAGAGGCTTCCATTAAGAACCGGTTAACCGACTGAAAAAGTTATGTCGAATAATTTAAAAATAGAAATTATTCGAAACCGGTCACTTTTCTAAAATGCAAAACACCGGTTAACCGATTACGGTTTTTGAATACACTAACTGCGACCTTAAGAAAAATTCTAATACTACATCCTGAATTAATGGAAATTCCGAAGATTTCGAAGCCAACATCGGTTGGATTAAATTGTTTCTTTTCGAAATTTGTATTAGAATTCTTCCCAATAAATTACATTTCAGTGAATTTTATATAGAAAAAGTTGATCGATATGCGTCGCTTTTCTCCGCTTCCCATTAACAATGCAAATAGGGGCTCTAGTGTATAATAACGGTTGTTGTTTATATTTAAGATAAAGTTGAAGTGTTGTCAACTGAGAGGTTTTGAAAAAAAAGATTTGAATAGAAAAATGATAGAAATTGAGAAATAAAATATGGATTTAGAAAATTTTAATATTCTCTATTAGATTTTTAATAAATTCCTCGACTTTAACATTAATTAATTAATAATTTGAAACATTTTAATTTATTTTTTTCTCATAAATTTTTAACAAATTTCAATTACATTTTTAATGTTTATTTTTTTGATTACAATTTTAGAAATGATTTAATACTAAAATAATTTATTTCCTCAAAGTTGGCCAAAAACTAAAATTTTATTGGACAGAAAATGTTTTGTATTTAAATAGAAAAAAAATAAATAAAATCCAGAGAGACAACAAACACATGTTGAACGTAAAAAATAATAAACAAAATTAAAAATAAAAAAAATTTACAAAGTTTGAAATTAAAAAAAAGAAAATTAAATAATAACAAAATATTGGGTCACATAAAAAGTATTATGTGACATTATTTTCAAATTTAATACGAAACAAAATGGCGTTATTATCATTCAACTGTTTTCAATCATGTTCTCATCAATCATGAATCTTTATTGAATTAAATAAATGACAATAACAATAAAATCTGAACTGTCAATATTGACAGAGTGTCATTGATTATTGCCTTAATAACGAATATTTAATCTAATAATCAAAGAAATTAAAAAATGATTGAAAATCGACAAAGTTCTATCCAAACCATAATGTGGGTTATAATTTGTATTAAAATTTTTAAACGACCCTCGAACATTTTGATTTTGTGGTATAAGCGCTATTGCACAATTTATTATTCCGATATTAAAATTGATGTGAGATTTAAGCGTTTAAAACGATATTTCCAGAGCTTTTTATAAGGCAGCTATGGGAAATTATGGACACACTCCCGTATAATGTCGATAACCGATTTCTGCCTTTATTTATGTTAATTGAATAAATGTACACTTTAAAATTATATTTGCAGGGGAATCTTGTCTTCTTGCTATAAGAAGTTATGGACCATATCACATAAAATTTGTTATAAAATAAGTTCGCACCAAAATTTGTTAAAACCCTATTTGAGTCTTTTATGAGATCAAAACCTCATTCTAAGGGAACATCTGCTTGGAAGTTATATGAAATAATTGGACCGGCTCAAATTTAAATATACTTAGTCCATGCGCTAAAACACCTATAAGTGTCAAATTGCATCTTTAAAACATTGACCTGTGCTTTACTCACAAACTTTAAATGAGAAACTGGCGGAACTGACGAACGGACTTAACATTCGCACAACAATTGAATCTTCGTTTCAGAACGGCTCGAGTTATTGTCAACTCAGCAAAAGCTGTTGTACCGGAAGATGTTTCCTTGTTACAGCAACATCAATGAATGGACATCATTAAATCGTCTTGGAAAACTATACGTAGTTGGACGATATATTAAAGGTAGCAAAATTTTCTTTTGTACTCTCTTTTAAATAATTTTTTATAGGAACTGTCCACTAGCGGCCCAGCGTTACAATGAGGAAAAATTGTGAATCACTGCTGTTTTGAAACAAATAAATTGAATTGGGTTCAGATACCTTGTGATGTTCAGAGCCGATTTCAATAGTTCTTAATAGAAAACATCCTTTGGTTGGCACTAAATAACATCTCAAACTTTTAACATAAAGGAAAAGGTCTTTCGTATAATGCTTCCAATTCCTAAGGCCGACCGGGCTCTACTGGAATTTAAATTTGAAATCCCCTCTTTTGAATCCCATAAACAATCGTTTAGAATTAAATTAAAAAAAACTGTACATCGATTGAAAGCAAGGAGTCTCGAGACTTTTCATAATTATTCATCTCCACAATATTGGTTTAAAAGCGGATTCGTTGTTTTTGAATTTATTCAAAAAAAAAAATAACAGTCTTTCTCGAGTAATACTTCTGGTTTTCCATTTTTCAATTTGTTTCTGATCAGGTCCATAACCAAATTCTGTGTTGAAAACATTGTTTAAACTTTAAACTGTTTAAACTTTCGTTCAAAACTTTTTAAATTAGTGCGTGATGATCGTAACAGCCCGAAAAGGAGTGAGAATACAGGATTTAAAATAACATAACAGCACAGTGGGGCAGAATCAATCAATTTTTTAAATGTCTTTGTTACTTTTGATCGGCTGTATGGATTCGCATGAAGTTTAACCCCAACTCTGGGGGTTCGGTTACAATATGGTCTCTAGTGGGCAGAGGTAAAGGGAATATTCAATTTTTTTGTCTCTCTTAAAAAAATATATATAAAATTTGTATTTTTCTTAAAGTCTTCTTGACAAAGAAAATTAATGTTTAAATTTTTTATCAATAAATCCGATATGGCAAAGTCCAAAACCTCTCGAATTTGACCAATTTTTGTTTAACTAAATTTTGAGTTTTAGAGATATGTTCTTTAATCCAAAAGCCTTAATCATAAAATAAAATGCAGTTTGGAAATCTCTAATACATTTACTATCGTGTGGGAACTACTGTTTGCAGATCTTCAATAAATATGGACTCTACAAATCGAAATCCAAAAAAAAATAATTTTTGGAATTTTTCTTCACACTTCTGGAAATTTAAGGAATTTTTGGTTTAAATAAATCAATAATTTGTATTAACACTTTAATTAAGAATCACAAAATCAAGGTAATGTACAAAAAGTCTAGATGGCGCTGTTTGGTATAATTAGCCGCAATCAATAACTGAGTCAGTCTATTTAAAATGTGAAAGAAGAAGAAAATTAAACAACGTTGTTAAATGACAAAACCCTAAGAATATGTTATTCAAATCGTTATCATTATTAACTTGTTATACCCAATAGTAGAAGATACTTTCATCTAATCCAATATTATATTGACTGTAATTACTTTTTGTAAAATTTCTTTAAATTATTTTCATTAAATTAATCACTCTCACAATTAATTTAAAATTATACTCATTATTTACCGGTGACAGTTACATTTTAAAAATTAATTCGTTATTTATTCTGTAACGAATAGATTTTTTAAAAAAACTTTTTTCAAAAATACTAATATTTATTTTATAACTTAAAATGTTTAAACAAATTATAATAAAAAAAGAGAAAGAATGGTTTATTCATCTATGCCGAATCTTTAATACCCTCCACCACAAATGCGATTAAGTAAATACGTTATGTTTCCTACATACACACTCACAAAAGCACTCACAAATGTATATAATATGTGACCATTTTTCTTAAATACAACTTTGGAACACTTAATGAATCATCAAATTAGTTATATTTTGGGCTATAACTTTTCTCTGAACGATTTTGATAATTTTTGAAATGACAATGAATTTGATATATAATTCCCAAAATCTTATTATAATTTGTTGATTTCTAATTGACAATTTTTGGGAAATTTCGGTCTATATCTTTTAATATGCTTAA
>PYHX02000342.1:0-30457 GCA_004302925.2 Cochliomyia hominivorax
CAATTTTTAGACATGATATTTCAAAATGTATTTATTTATGGCAAATGTTTGCAGTTGGGTTACAAATTGGGATTGCCAATGAAAAAATCAATATTGTAATGCTTACGGAAATCACTTAATTATAATTCTAAGTCACACAGTGTGTCATATAAAAATTTAAATTTCTAAATGTGTTTGCAGTCAGTTTCTATTCATACAGGTGTTGGCCGCTATGTAAAAAAAACGCCACGACCAGTACCAATTCTATTAGAATTGTGTAAAATACACTACATTTCATCGAGGCTGCTCCTTAATAATTTTAACAAATTTATATGATCAGTCGCCGTGCAGCCACTCCAATAAAAATTACTAAAACCACTCAAGAAGTAATTTTGAATCTATTTGTCGTGTTAGCTCTCTTTTTATGTTGCATATATCTGCACAAATCCAAATTGTTATGTACGTATAAGTTATATGAATCAGTTACATTAAGTATACGTCCATAGTAAGAACTGAATATTTGAAAACTAATTGAAAACTCATAAAACCCAGATAGAGTGCCATATTCGGGTATGTCAAATCTTCAATATCCTGCACCAAACATACACACAGCATATAAAAGTTTTTAGAAAATATAACAGGGAAAACTTAATGAGCCATAAAATTAGATAGGATATGACGTTTTTCCACTGAACCGATTTTGATAACTTTTTAAATAATATTAAAAGATATATAACTAAATATTTCAAAATTTCATTCCTATTTGATGAATTGGCAATTTTACAAAAGTTCTTGCCTTGAAATTAAACATTGCCTATATCTTTTTAATATACCGAACCGATTGCTGGATTTAAACAGGGAACTTCTCAGGATTATAACAAATACTCAGGTCAAATTTCATTGAGCTCTATCTAACGAACAGACAGATTTCGATTTGATTAAGGAATATATGCATTATGATTCATTTTAGCTTTACACAGAATGAAAAAGTTAATAAACTCTCTTCACCACTGGGATGTTAGAGGGTATAACCAGTACTAATTTAAAATATATTCATGACACTCATACATATAAGAGTTCATAATTTCCCATATAATCGTTCCGGAAAAAATTTTAAACGAATAAATCCCTCATAAATGTTAGTACAGTAATAATGTTAAGAACTAATAAGAATATAAAAACATTTTATACGAGAATCGTTCGTTAATTTTTGGTAGCAGCAATTTATAACCAAAAATATGATGTAAGAAATTATATACTAAGTTTTGTCATTCTTCAATTATTTGGTCCAGAAGGAAATAGCTGATTTCAAAGTAAAAAGACTCAGTGGTTCAGTGTTTCAAAGAAAATAATTTTGAATTCAATCAATAGCAACTTTAAATAAAAAATCTTTTTAATTTATCTACAAAAACTTTCTTATTTAAATATTTAATTTTTTAAATAAAATTATGTATAATTATTGTTTACATACAAACATATTTTTTAAATAAGTTTTTTACTTAATGTTTTTATATATTTTCTTTTCTACTTTCGTGAAATGCAAAATTTACATAAAAGAAAAAAATTCACATTCACACATTTATACACATGTAAAATACAGAGTTACAACAAACCAGTTTCTTTTATAAACATATGATAACAATAAGATTATTTTATTAAACAGTGTTGGTTAGCATGTGTATGTGCATAAATATGCATACTTAACATATTTTTTATTTAAATATTTGAACACATACAAAATGAGCTTAAATTTCAAGACACATTTTTGTTTCTTGGTTTCTTTTTTTAAAGAACAAGAAAATATCTTTACAAGGACTTTAAAATATCTGGGATTTAAGTTTTCGACACATAAGTAATATAAAATTTTATAAGTTTTAAAGCTTCCACGGTAAATAAAATTAATAAACAACTGAACCTCCCTGTCAACATGATTCTCTTCAATTGTATTTGTATCCTACACTTCCGTAGGTAGTTGGCGTATTGCAGATCTTTAAAGCGGATAGAAAAAATCGTGCTATAACTTTTAAGTACACAGCTTGACTCAGAATCTCTTCCTTAGTCAAATTGAACATGTTTGTCTATCCGTCTGTCGGACTGGCTGTCCATATAAAGCTTGTTCATAAAGTACAGCTGGCAGTTTTGAAATGTCTTAATTAAATTTGTCACAATTCCTGTTTAAACTGGTCATTATTGGTCCATTATTTCACATAGGTCCAATAGAAATGTCTCAACGGAATGAGGTTTTGGGCCGTAAAATTCTTACAAATTTTTGCAAAAAAGTCCTTTTATATATTTAAATTATACTAAATGATAAACCAAATTATACAAAGATCGCTTCCTTATTTCTTATGGGTCCCATACAATTCTTCCAAATATCACTTCGAAATGCATAAATCTCATATACATAATAATATACTATAAGCAAAAATCTGTGTGCAAAATTATACGATGGTTCATAGTCTTGTTCTATTTTCTATATAACACTCCGGGAAACGTATAAATTTCACATTAATGTTAGCATCATAATAATCTATTGCATACTTGAGCATTGATAACATAAGCAATTTATACGAGGTCCTATTTAAAAATTAATTAGTGTCAAATATTTGTCAGTTATAGAAAAAAATTCTATAAATTTCCTGTAAGAGTTTTAGTACTATAAAGTATTAAAAGTTTCGTATTTAAGAGAGCTATCACTCCCCCGTGACCTATCTAAAGGTTTACTTGTTTTTATTTTTTGTTAAATATTGTTAGCATTATCTACATTCACAATTTCAAGAAAATAGTCAAGAAAATTTCTGAGATATGCTTAATGCCACTTACTAGAAAGATATACCTCTCCCATGCCCTATTCCAAAAACTTATAGCGTATAACGTTTTATGTAGTAGTCCTAACTTTTTTGCGCATTTTTGTAATTTCGAACAGTGTTCCTTAAATTGATAGAAGACTAAAAATTGTGATGATTGTTGTTAGGGTATTCCTCAGAAAGAAGTCTTGGCTAATTGTAAATAAGAAGGGATGTTCCAATATTACTGATTTTTTAAATATACAGATGTCATTTTTCAGCAGATGTTTTTAAAAATAGTTAAATTGATAAAACGAAAAAATTTAATTTATTAAACAGAAAAGGAATTCAGAAATACATTTACCTAATTAAAAATAAAAAAAAAATTTAGATTGAAAAGAACCAAACAAATATTCGATAGAGGGTAGATATATTTGACTCAAATATTTTATTTATAGTTCTGATTTACACCAGCTTTTTTAGCAAACTTGTTTTTTTCATTTAATTAAAATATTTCAGTCAAATCTTCAAATCAAAGATTTTTATTTAAATACATTTTTAAGTTTGCTTTCATATATTCACTTAACAAACCTACAAATACGAATAACCACCATAATTTATAGCATAAACATTCTTCTTATAATAGCATACCTAAAGGGGCCAATTTGTGTTCATTACACCGGGCAACACAATGAAATAATTGTTTTCGTATACAAATACAATACAACTTTTGCATGTTTAATTCTGTGAATGTTTGAAGCATAAATTTTTTATGTACTTTTTGATGTGAATAAAAATATTAACTATGGAAGAATATAAATATTTTAAAAGTGAATGTTTGTGTATACATTTCGTATTTCTTTAAATCAGCCATTTCTTCTTGCAAGAGATAATAATTATATAAACCAAACATTTTTATGGACAAAGTCGAAGTCATTAAAAAATCTTTATGTAATAAAGTTTTAACTGTCGCAGATCATCAATACAATAGAGATTTAATTGCGTGATAGAGGATGTTTGCACCAATCTTCTATATATATAGAATAGTCCTTTTACACCCTACACCACTGCAGTTAATTGGAGTACAATGCGTTTGTCAAATCGATATTTCCGTTCGACTTAGAATCACTTTCTGAGACGTTTTTAATGATGTCCGTCGTCGTCTGTCTGGTTAGCTGTCGCATGTAAACCATGTGAAACAAGCGAATAAGCCCATAATTTCCTCTAGTTCAGCACCACAAAAAATTCCGATTGTAATAAAATTTAAAAATCATTTTTTGTAACAATTTCAGAAGCATATGATATAAAAATTGTAAAGAGGATACCACTCCTCTGTTGCTTTTTCAATGTATCAAATTTTATGAAGTTTGTTTGTGAGAGTTTCAGAGGTGTTAAATATTTCACTTATAAAGGGTACATCACTTCTCGGTTATAAATTACCATAATCCAATATTCAATTTTTTTAGAAGATGTCTTTAATGTCTGCCAATATCCTTTTTTCCTTACAGAACCATTACACAGATTTAATTAAAAAAGCTTCTGAACATGAACGTGAAATTTAATCATTTTAAAATGAATCTTTTTATGGTGGATTACAGAAGAAATTATGGACCGAAACTTCGAAATCTTTCGTTCATCGCTTGTATGGTTTGTATGGGACCTATGAGAATGGATTGATTCTTGTATAATTTGGCACATTTTTTTTGGGAATATAATAAAACTTATTTGTGAAATATTTTTAGCGAGGAACATTTATATGGGAGCGGGTGCAATAATAAAATCATATGCATATATTTCACTAGGCATAGTCCTTATATTAAAAACACAATACCCCAATCAAATACCATGGTGTAGGGTACAGTGAGATCTGTCAATTAGTGTCAAAGCTCCTACGTACATACATTTAATTTGGTAACTCTTACTTACCTCATAATTAATATAAAAGATATAAAATCATGATTATGTCATATCATTTATTATGTGAGTATAAATGTTTTTATTATCACTAGATTATAATCACAATATCGCTCTTAGTTTTGTGAAGGAGGGAAAACGAAAAAATATTTAAGTGATGTGTTTATTTTAACACATTTAATATTCATGAAAATTTAAAACTCTTTTTAATTTTTATAAAAATAAAATTAATTAAATGTTATTTTTTTTTTTGTAACTTTTAACTTTTCCCCGACAATAATTAAATTATAATTTTATTTTAATGATGGATTTCTTTTCTCTTTATACATTAAATGTTATTTATTTGCCTTAATTGATTTAATTGTATTAAATCATTAACAGACGTTTTGTTATTTTACACATTATTTATAAAAGACGTCAGTGATTATTTAATAAACTCTGTTACATGTAGACAGTTGTTAAAACAAACAAATGTTTCAGTTTAAATTAAAAATTTAATTATTTTTTAAATGTTGTTTGTCATGTTTAAATTCTAATGAATCCGAGCAGAAAATCTTCATAGATTTTTTAATAGGGAAATATGTCTTGGACTTATATTCATTTTAGTCTGAAAAGACTTTTTCATAGACATATAAAGAAATAAACTAACAGTAAATATGAATATTTGATACACAATGCGAATACTTAATATAATATGTATATTGGAAAAAAAATATTACTCATACGCTGAACAAAATTAAATGAAATATTGTGGTGTAATGTTATGTATGTCGTTTTATATATTTACAAATACACATATATAAAACGATAAATGTTTTGACTGACACACTGATCATCCCATAGCTTTAATGGCTAAAATTAGAAACATAAAATTAATCTTGTGGGTTCCTTTCTCACCAAGTTAAACCACTAGGATGGGAATTTAGTTAAAGGTGTAAAGGACATAAATGGTTTAAAAAAAAAACGTTATAAAAAGTAAGTTTGTTTTGTTTTCAAAAGTTTTGTATGGAAATTTTTTCAAAGCGAAGTGAAGTGAAGGGTTTTATAAAATATGGGGGGTAACAAGTTATGATATTTATTTGAAAATTTTATATAATATATATGTATTATATATGTGTCGGAGAATTAAAAATACACCCATTCTTCCATGCTAAAATACTCAAATGATCACCCTGTCTTTATAAGGGCCTTCCGGCAGAAAATACTTTTCAGTTATTTTCCTTAAGTAGCTGCAAATTAATGATGTTCCCAGCCCCAATGTGCTAGGAAGGGATTTATGGATTCAATATGTATAGATGATTATGTCCACTAATATCTTATTTAAATCTAATGAACAACTGAACAGCATTTTGTTCCCCCGATATAAAATCACCAACATGGGGAAAAGCTTCAAAAGATCATCAAGATTTTGTAAAATCTTTTGGCACGCAATATATTTTATAATGTATTTATTTAATTTTAATTTTAAATTAAAACTATAATCAGAATATAAATTATATAAATCTTTAACTGTTAAATTATTTAATCCATGATATTTTTGTACAAATAAACGCATTTCAATTATTCACTTTGGTTTTTAAACATTAACTGTTGCAATGAAGTAAAATTAATTATTTCAGCATTTTCATTAAAATTATTTACATTTTTGTTTTTAACAATTTTTATTATATTTTTGTTTTAAACAATTAAATAGTTAAATAATTTACGAGATTTAAGTTTATTATTTTAAAAATTCATTAAATCGTTTGTTAAAAGAATTTTAATGTGAAATTTATGAAATTATTAAAAATTTTATCCTTGAATTGAAATTCCATTTGCATATTAATTTATATAAAAAACAAATAAGGGTATAATGGTCGGTTAAGACCAACTGTGCAAAACTACTATTTTCAGCTGATTTTTTTTTAAATTTCCGACTTGAATATAAAATATTTTTGAACTGGGTGGAGATAATTAACTCAAAAAGTTGAGGATCCAAAAGCAGTAAAAAAATTTCCGGTATGGCAAGCAATTTGAAGTTGTGGCAAAAGAAGCCAATTATTTTTTACAACAGGCTCTATAAATACCGAAGTTTTCGTCAAGGAATGCTTAATTGTATTGTTACCATTTTACTTATTTTTGACTGGACTTGAAATGAAGAAGAATCCATTTTGGATAGTTATCGATCTAATTCCGTGACACAATACCATTGGTAAGCTTAGGGTAATATTCCATTCCTTGGAAAATCATACTTGTAGATGGTACACAATCTTTTGATACAGTTTTAATATATCGAGTGAATACACAGCACTTTCTAATAGAAGATGTTATTTTTTTCGTGCATTTTTATGATTATTTTTTCATGGCAGCTTGACGTAGTCATTGACGTGATTATAAGACGAAAAGAGGGGGCTAAGATTTGAAGGATGCTGGAAGCTATTGAGGATAATTTTCATTTTTCTTATCTTAAAATCCTGTTCTCTCTGATAGAAGTTTTAAAACTGGATCTTATTTCTTTCAGAACTTAATACTTGGTTAGTGGCAGACTTTATCAAAGTGAATAAATGAAGAGCAGATAAAGTGAGAGGAATGAAAAAAATGCAAGAACAAAAGGCGAAGAGAAATCGTAATGGAACACAAAGTCTCTATGGATTCACGTCACTTTATTCGGTGTCATACTAATAACCTCATCATGGGAGCTACGATAATTTGCGCACCGAATTTCTTTTTTTTTTTGCTCCAAATCCAAAGCAATCGCCCATTAATTTAATGCCATCATCTGTTAAGTATTGTCAACTTTAAATGGGCGCATAATATTCCAAGCCACCTGTGGTTGTGTAGAGTATAACCAAATTAATGTTAATGTAGTCTACTATTACTATGTTTTTTTTACTGGGAATTATAAACGCATAAATGGAGATTTTAAACCTTATTGCGGTTATGCAATTACGTGTACAGACATTAAAAATCAAACCAATAATTTTTATTTATTTATTTATTCTGATCTTAACAATTTACAGACAATGTGGATTTATAGCTTTTAAGCTTTAATGCTTTTAATCATTCAATAATTTCTGTAAATTAATAAAAATTACTTTAATCATTTATACACTTGTATGAATATTTGATAACGTTAATGATGATGTTAATAATTACAAAAAGGGGGTGATATGTGGCGTATGAATAATTATGAAATTATATTGATAATACGTATACGTGTAGACACCCTTAGTTAACAATTAAACAATATGAGCGTAATGATCACGTTAAGTAATTGTTTTAATTATACAAGCGAAGAAGCAATATTTAACAAAATATTACGTATACGTAATTGGTTAACAATTGATAACATTAATAACGTTTTCTATAATTAACTTTTATTTATAGGAAAATTCTTAACTGTGTGTTATAACTGCATGTTATGAGTGTAAAATTTGATATTATTTTTGGAAATTGTGAGTGTTTTTCAGAAAAATTAAAATATTGAAATCAAATGTTAATTCGAATAACTTAATTTTTCCAATCCAGTCTAACATAAGGCAACTGCAGTGTATGATTGATTCATATCAATTTAAAAATGATACAATTATTATGTTATACCCTCCACCATTACAAGTGGTAATAACAGTATATTAACTTTGTCATTTCGTCTTTAACGAAAAAGAGGAATCATCTCAGACTCCATAAAATATATTTTTTGCATTAAGTCAAAATCTGGGTCTGTCTTTCTTTTTGAAATATTCTCACGCCTACAATAATTGTCCGAATTCCCATTGTCATAAGCAATTTCCTATTTAAAACCTGCTAAATCTATTTATTGGTAAAACAAATTATAGACCAATAACTGAGACAACCTTAAATTTCCCAAAAAGAACTTTTCTAATTTTTTCAAAAAACATAACGGGATTTAAACAAAAATTTCATCAAAACATACAGCTATATGTTCCTCTTCATCGTATAAAAAAATCATCAAAACCGGATTTACAGAAATAAGTTATAGACTAAAATATACAAAATTTTGATACACCCTAAAACCTGTATGCTATGTCGGTCATAATTTTTAATATAATTTTCTGAAACTTGCCACATATATTTATTTGATACAATAACAAAACCCTTAGAAATTAGATTGTATTGGGATCCTATAAGGTCTTTTCCGGAACATGGTTTTAAAATTTTTGCATGGGAACGAATCCTTTGTGGAATTCGTATTTGAATATTTAATTTTGGTGACGTTGGCTTCGAAAAATTTTTAAATAACGTATTGCAATGTGGATTAAGTAAAATTCTGTAATTTTTCATAACTAAATTTTTATAGATTTTTTTAAGGTGAAATATTACAATATTAAGAATCCAAAAATATCACAATATTATAATATTGTCTGTCTGCCTTTATATTAAATTTTATTGTGGCAAAATCTTTGCTCACTATATCTTTAATACTATCATTCTTCTACTAAACAAGTTGTTATAAAAACTATAAGAGGAGTTTTGCATAAGTAGTTTTAGATCAGCGTATTCAAGCACGTTTTCCATTCTGTAGGTTCTACAGGTTAAAAATATTAATTGATATATGAAAATTGTTTCGTGATATTTACAAAAATATCAGGGAAAATCTCAAAAATTGTTTTTCTTTTTTGATTAAAATCTAAGTAGAAGTCTTGAAAAATTTATTACCGATTAAAAAAATTGAAAACCCTCATTCCAAAAATGGAAAATTAAAAACAATGGATCAAATCTTGTGTATTCCAAAAGAAAACTTTTTAATTCTTAAGCTTTAAAAAATGTGAACATTTTTACCTGGTGCGCTTTGCTGCACAAAGATTCTCCTCAGCCCAAGAGCTAGAAAAAATGTTCACAAATCACGACATGAAATAAAAAGACGGGTATTTTGTTCCTAACCCTGCCTGTCCTAATTTCTTTTAACACTTGTATCGGATAGGGGCTACACCTTCCTTTGGTCTAATCATGCTACATTTTGTACAGTAAACTGTTGCCTTGAGAAAGTGATTTGTTTTGTATGGAAAAGCTCTTCTCTCTGGTTCAATCTGTCCCACATTTGGCCCAATGAAACCTTGAGAAAATCATTGGATCCAAATAACAGAACTTTTGACTATAATAAAAAATTCCGACAGGACCAGGGGGAGGGAAAATTAATATTGGTTATCTAATATTTAAAGAATTACAACAGCGTGGATTCTCAAATTTGGTTCTAACAATTTTCTCAAGGAAGTGTTTAACTGACAAAACATAAGACGGATAAGACCAAGGAGACGGGTACCGCACATACAAGCAAAATTTATTATGGAATATCTAAAGAAGTTTAACGGCCAGAGTTCAACTTCTTACTCAAGGAAGTATTTTTTAGAAGGGTAGGACTAGCACAAAACAATATTGATTACATAATATCTAAAGAACTTTAATAATAGAGTTTATTGGACATGAGGTTGAAGGGGTAGGACCAGAGGAAAGGGTTACCATATACAAAACAATACCAATACAAACGAATTTAAATTATTAATAATCTGTTTAAATCTTACGATAATACAACACTAAAGATTTGCTTTTGCCAAAAAAAAAATTCGGGTCTGCTTTTTAAAAATAAAAATAAATTTAAGTTATCATTAATTAATTTTCTTATTTTTAAATTTCGTACACCATAATCGTTATAGGAAGTTCAAGTTCTCCACAATTCACTTGAGACATTGACATATGCTCTTACATGCTCATATATGTATGTATGAATGTCTTTTATTTGAATGTCAGTTACATTCAATGTTTTGATATTTATTTAGATGTAAAGATAAGTTGTTAATGAATGTTTGTGTACCATTATGTAAATATATGTATATGTATATGTTCAGACGAATAAAAACATATACATGAGTAGGTATTCATTTTGCTTGGCTTCTTATAGCCCAAATGGTGTTTGAACATCAATACGTGAACTCAAGTGTAAGTTGTCATAAATACATGAATGAAGTAGAGTAGAGTCAGTAACCTTCTTCACAAAACACTTTAAATGATTCATGAAATACAATAAAAATGGCTGTTTTGACTTAAATTCTTAATAGATTTTAAGTTAGTGGTAGTTATTTTAAAATTATAACACATACTCATATGTGAACACAATGACACAATGATGTATATATGATTAGGGATGTTAGATTGCGTATAACATGTACAAACATTCTTATGTGTATTTGTAGTTGTATGTGCTTGAGTTGGTTTATGTAAACATGTTCATGTATTGTATTTTGAAGTAACATTAAAGGAAAGTGTTAAATGGGCTTTTGTTGATATTATGAAAGTGTTATAGACAGCTACTCGATTTAATATAATGATTTCGAACAATCAAAGAATTGTGTAATATTTTTCGAAATAATTTAAAAGTTTAAGGAATTGTGAAAGTACTTGAAGTATTTTAAATTTTCTACAAAATTATGTAAGAATACTATTAAAACTCACATCATCAAATCTTTAATATTATTTATCAATATGGAATAACATGGAAGATTCTTTATATCTTTATCACAAAATAATAAAGGAAGAGTTATTTCGTTAATGAAAAATTTATCATTATTAATTAACACATACATATCAATATGCCATTTCAACTGGGAAACTACGCCATCATGGGCTATTTATGTTTTGTTGTTCATAATATTTTCTAATAAAGCTTCTGCGTCGGAAAAGGTTTAGATAACATTACATTTTATGTAACAGTGATATCGCATGATACTTCCAGTACCATATCCACAAATTTTTGATATCATAAAGTCTATCCATTTATTCATCCATGTGACAGATTTCTATAAATTCCATCTATCAGTTCCAAAGGTGCCACAATATCGTGTTTCAATTGCAAAAAGAATACCACTGCCCCATGTCCTTTCCAAATTTGTTGCATACAATAATATATAATAAAAGCTTAATCCATATTAGCTTTAATATTTTCATATATTTTTGAAAAGTAAATGGAGGGATCCTTTTCAAATGTGTTTTAGTCTTAAGCATTTCCTAACAAAAACTCTATCCAGGGACCGAAATTTGTTTTAGCAAGTGCCATGACAAAAGCTTATTCTTTGCACTGAATCTTCTCAAATTTTATTCGATAGTTATTTGATATTCAAATTTTGTAATTAAACTTCGTGAAATTTGAAAATCCAAATATGTTTTAGTGCGCTATATGTTTCTCTTAAGGCCATACTTGCTTGTAATTTTTTTACCAATTTTATTTGCTTAGTATCCCTTTTCAAAATTCTTTGTTTTGGAGCTTGTTGTAGAAATTGATATATAACACTTTTTGCTAATTGTTCTTTCTGCAGTAAAAAATTAAGAGCAACAACAATTAAGAATCCAATGGCCTGTGCTAGTTCCAGAAAAGCTTCTACGCTGGAAATGGTTTAAAATTTTTTAAAACGATACATTACGAATACCAATAGAAAATCTTTTGAGAGTAAATTATTAAAAGCTTCAGTACATACCAAAATAATAAAGCTGCTTGAAAAGCAGCTACTAAGTGAAAAGTCCCGAAAAATGTCCGTTAAGTCAAAAAATCACTTTATTTCATGGAAAATTATAGCAGATAAGATTATAATTCAGATTAGGCCCACACAATAACAAAACATTAGCATGAACAAAACTAAAAAGCTCGATTCCATCTCAGAAATGTATGTTTGCAAAGAAAGCATAGAGAGTATAATTGCCAGCAACATTCTTTTTGATCTGTCAAATGGCTCATTTTTCGTCGAACTCTGGTGTATGATTAAAAAAAAGCTGATTTAAGGACTCTTTTGTTCAGTGATAAAAACCTTATTTAAGCTATTGAATTCAAATGGAGCGTGTTAAATAAGGACCGAATTTAAAGAGCGAAATACACAGAGGGATCATTGTTTTGCTTCAGAAAATTTCGGAAATTTGTCTTAACTAAGGACATGTAAATAAATTTTATATAAATTATTGATGAAAAGTTTAAGACAGAGCAAATTCATAATTTCAAAAAGTGTTAATTTTTGGCAAATTTAACCTGTCGAGACTTTTCTTTCAAAACTCATCTTTTTGGTGCGACTTTATCTTCCATAATCCACTTTTTGTGCGACTTTATCTCCTAAAATCCCCATTTTGTGAGACTTTTCGAAAAATCTCAACGGTAATGCAGTAGGTAATATGCTTTTATACATTTTAAATATACTATTTTACAGCTGTGAATCGACACCTGCTGTATCGATTCAGTGATGCTCGTCCATCTGTCTAACTGCCTGTTCATACACATTTTATAAACAACATTATGATAAGAGTTTTAATGATACTTTTTTGATATTTGACGCAGATTATTATTTTATCAACGGTACCATTGGTGGTGATGATTCAATTTTTTTACCTATTTCCCATGCAAATGTTTTTAAGCTTATAAAATTTATAGCAAAAACTATTTTAACGAAATTAACGATCCATTAAATTATATCAGAATCGGTTCATAACTCACATACAATCCCCACATCCAATTTCAACCTAAAGTACATAAAA
Organism: Cochliomyia hominivorax; assembly: GCA_004302925.2. Lineage (NCBI taxonomy): Eukaryota > Metazoa > Arthropoda > Insecta > Diptera > Calliphoridae > Cochliomyia > Cochliomyia hominivorax. The sequence continues at coordinate 13,188 of PYHX02000342.1, forward strand.
ATCACATATACGTTGGAATATTAATACTTTTTCATAAATTAAGAAAATTAACTATAAAGAAATCCATTTTCAAATTGTTAGACTCATGATAATTCAAATAAGTTTGTCATCTTAATTTTTTCTCAGATTTCGGTATAGAACTATTTTGTTATTGGACCACTATTTCTGTTTAATTGTTTAGCATAATGACAAATAATGCGCAATTGAATTGAATTGAATTGAAGCAGAAAGTCAGCATAAAAAGGACAGACAAACCCTGGGCAGATTGGCAATGATTTTTATTTAATGCGTGAATATAAATACTTTATCGGGTCTCCGATGATTCCTTCCTTCTTACATTTGTTATGGTATAAAAATGTTGTCATATTGCAGTGAATACTAATTTCTTTTTCCCTTTTTCTTCATATGATCCTCATGTTCGAAATTATAACAATTCCTACAACTTTATGCATTTTATCTCCAACATACCTATTTTACCTGGAAGCCATAACTAATAAATGAATGGAACACTAAAGAATTACTGTAATTGAAATATGTTCATTGAAATGATTTCTAAAGTGGATATTTGATAAATGATTTAAAACAATTAAAACAAACTTTTTATTAACGTTAATTGAATCTTTCACTCATAACTCATTTTCGTATTTAAGAAAAAAGAAATAAGAATGCTATAGTTGAGCCCGACTATGAAATACCCTGCATCACAATGCTGGTTAAATGGGAATTATAAGAAAACCGACCATCGTATCATTTTTCACATCGATTTTGTTTATATTTATCTTAATTTGACGTATTATTTTGTTCAATTTCGTTTAAATTGTTTTACATTTAGAAGTGTATGGGCTTTAAATCGCACTCCGGGACGGACCCAAAATATTAGACCGAAAATAGTAAATTTAATAGGTTTTTTTGGACCAAAATAATAATATGACCCAAAAATAACGCTATCTTTTCTGTATGTTACAAACATCTGCACAAACGCATAATACCCCAGCAACCTGCTACGTTTAGGGTATAATAATTTAAAACTTACAACATATGTGTTTGATTGTGGCAATAAATAAACTTGCAATGTAATTAAACACTTTTTTGCTTATATCTCAAAATTAATAATAAACCAACTTATTTTAGTATACTTGTGCTTGTGATGTTTTATTTATGATAAAATTTATTTAATTTATATATAAAATTTAAATTATTAAACTTTTTATTATTTCTTATAAAAAATTTTGCTTGATTGAAATAAATGGATTTCTTAGAACTACGAAAATAAGGATGGTATTATCAAGACATGTTTTAGGCAGTCAATAAATACATGCTTAGTGATAAAAATGTGGTGTTTTATAAGGTAAACATCTATAATTGTAATGCAATATGCGATAGAGGTGTTAAAATACTTTTTAATTGTTATAATTATATTAAAAAGAAGTTTTGCAGAAAAGTGTGATAACTTCCTTTGATTTGAATAAAAATATACGAATAAAAAGATATCGATGATTAGAAAAATCATACTTGCAACTCAAAAAACTGGTGATTGTAGGAATTGTGATTTCTATATAGAAGCAAAGAAAGGCCTGGTCTTCCGAACAAGTTGTAGTATATGAAATTGGATGCACTGATCTATGAATATTGATATAAAATGCAAGAACAACTTGCTTTATTATTTAGGGGCACCTAACAAGGGATTTTCTACTTTTGAGAGAATTGGAAAGTATTTAAAATTAAGAAATTAGGTCTCTTGTATATAAAAGCAAAGATATTTAAATGGGAAATGATTTCACAACACTACTAAAAAGTTTGTCACTAAAAAATAATCACCAGATGTAATATTTAAAGATCTTCTATCAGGAGATTCGTTGCCAGACTAGAAGTTTAAATTGTAAATAACATTCGGTTCTTTCACAAATTAAATAGTTTTCAAAAAACGCTAATAGTTTAACATCTGACTAGATGTAAAGCTACAATCACACGCTATACATTTTTCCAATTTTGATATAAAAATATTGTTACCTGTCATACGTCATTTTTATAAAGGTTGCATAAATCTTTTAATATAATTTTTTTTTGTAAAATTAGCATCTCAGTTGGTAGTAGACGCGTATACTTAATATATTTTACTAATATTATCTACCTGCTTCTACGTTTTTAGTTTAAGATTTGCAATAGAGTAATATTCATATTAAGAGAACAATTAAAGTTGAACGTTTTTAATGAGAGGCGGTACTTATTTAATATAAACAATATTTTTATTCCTGGTGGTATTTAATGTTGAATATTTCTAAAAACGTAGACGTGAAAGTTGCTCTTAAAAATTTAACTAACAACAAAAGATTATAAATTTATGTTTCTCATAAATAAAGAAATTAAAAGCACCGAATGTTTGGTGCATAATTCCTTGACGGAAGAACAGAATTAGGGCATTCGGTAACCAACCAAGGAAAATCCAAATAAAAAAGAGAATAATATCATAAAACAAGAAGTAACCCGTAGCAAATTATATCTCACACCAATAAAGAACCAATTTATTCCTCCTGTGATTTCCAAACACATTGCTGATATGTAACGAAAAGATCAAAACATAAAATAGAAGAAGCCAAGTGTAAGTCAATAATCAAAAAGTAAATCAAATGGACAAAGGTGTGCAAAAAAGTAAATTTTCTCTGACGGACAATTTTTTAATTATGCAGTCCTGACTCATAATCACGATGTTTGGATATCAAAGCGTAATTTCCGGGGGAGTGTTATGATTTTAGCAATATTTTCTGCAGTTAGCAAATCTAAAATTTGTTTCGAGAGATATTGGGCTCTTGTTAAAAGCTAATGGAAAACACAGAACACGTGTCCAATGTATATATGAAACGGAGATCAACTACCTGTAAGAGCAAAGTGATAAAAGGCATTTTAACAACGTTAATGGAAGTGTTTTCCAAAAAGGTTCAAAATTTCATCACGAGTGATTAAAATGATAAAAATATTTAATTTTTTTATAAACTGTAATAATAATTTCAATAAAATAAAATAAAAAATGTAAGTTCTGGTAGTTTCTATTTATTAACATTTTAAGAAAATACGATTTTTTTATCACTTTGACATGGCAAAAACTTGTTTTGTGCTTAAACAATCAAATTTATCTACAAAAGGAAATGCCTAAATATGTCCTAAGCTGAGATCACTTGAAAGACTTAAATTTGGTTTCAATCAGCAGATCGACAAATAGATCAAAAAATTTGATGAAAAAGGTCCCTTAACACCTCTAGAAGCCTTTCAGTTATAGTGTGTTATTGCTTTAAAATTATTCCGCGTAAGTATTCTTTAAAAAAGGAATAAGTCTCAATTATTAAAAGTATAACTCACTGTATTAACATTCATATAATGCATACGTTTTCCTCAGTTTTCGATCTCATGCGTTTCCTGTAACACCCCCAACAAATCCTATTTAAACCTTTACTTAATTTTCCCAAATTCTTCTTCTTCTCTACTTTATTTGAAATATTTTTTAACCACAAAAGTGTTTCACCAAAATGGTAAATAAAAAAAGCAATTTTAAAAATGGGTTGGCAGTAAGAATACAAAGAAAAAGAGGCATCATTACTTTCAATTATTATGCACAGGTGGTGTGTTGATAACTGACGGATTTTTTTTTTAAGAATTGTGACTTATTTTTCATTATTTTTATTTTCATTCATTTTATTTCAAAGTTAATTAAAAGTGATAATAAACAATAAAACAAAACAAAAGAAAGTACAAAAGCTTTAACAAATAAAAGAAAATTATATGAAAATACAGCAACTGTTTTAAATTGAGTTTCTGTTTTTTTCTCATAGAATTTTATAAATAAATAAGAAAAGAGTATGCTACATACGGCGGCATCGAATTCTTAATAAACACCACCAATAAGCTTTCAGAAAAAATGTACACGTAGTGAAGGCATTGAATTAGAAAAGTTGTAATACGTTTTCCGGTCCCGGAAGTAACTCTTCTGTGGAAGGTATATAGACGATTTGATATCCATGAAATTCTTCACATAAAGAGTGAGATCGAAAAGTTCTTAATACTCCTTTTTTATTAAAACTTTTAACCCAAGTATTATTAACTTTTTACACTAGAAATATTGGCTAAGCATTCAAGTCTGCGTTAAAATCTTTCCATTGTTATGGAACAGTACAGAGATAGAAAACATAGTTCAGCTAGAAGGAATGCTCCACATGATGTAAAAAAAAGCTGTCCGGTTAGCTTAGAGCTCGGACTATTTTGTAAAATATGTTAAAGCTTATACACTCCTAAAAATACACAAACTACAAAAAGTCCTGATAGGAACGCTGCTTAAAATTTATAGGCCAAAATAGAGCACAGTAAAGAAGTCAAAAATGTTCTTGCTGCATAATTGATGACGAAACGTATGTTCTGGATGTTTTGTAACTTCCTGGTCAAAAGAAAATTACGTTGTTGATTCTGGAGGGAATATTAAAAAAGTGTAGGACCCAGAAGCATTCAAAATTTCCCAATTGGTATGACAAAGAAGAAGTCAATCATTTTTTACAACGGACTCTATTAATACAAAAATTTACACCAATGAATGTTTACAAAATAGATTACCTTCATTCATAAGACTTCATAATGTGTCCACTTATTTTCGACCTAATTTTCCATATTGTCAATAAGGTAAACAAATCCTTTAGTGGGACAAGAACAATTATGTAATATTTGTATCAGTGAGGAGATATTAGGGTCTTCTAAAAGAGAAGACCTCGAAAAAGGTCTCCAAATGTGTGGTTGATTTTAAACGGACCTGGACTAACTGTTCGAGCAAAGTTAAAGGAAGCAATATAAAGACGTTAATGGAAGGTTTTTCGAAAAGGGTTCAAAATTGTATCGCTAATGCTTAAAATATAATATTAAACAATTTTATAATCTTAGGATTACCTTATTCTGGGAATACGATCTATTTTAGAAGAAGCCTTTTTGTAAATCGAAAATACACATTTCTAATGAAATGACAAACCATTAATATTCTCTGTTGTAGCGTACAATAAATTAAATATTGCAAAACAATGTATATAATACATTTATAAAAATATATTCAATATTTGTAAATATTTTTTAGAAATAAATAAAAGCCAATTTGGAATGGAATAAATTAAATAAGATACAGATGAAATTGTCTGGAATTTATCTCATGCAATTTTTCAATTGAATTTTTATTTAAATTAAAATAAATTTAAAGAAAATTTACACAAAATAAGTAAAAGTTTAAATGTTAATATTTTTCTTATTTTTGCCTTAAAAAACAAAAAATAAATAATGAAATATATAGTTTTATATTTGGACGAAAGTCACCGACATCTATCATGTAAAATATTTGAAGGTTTCCCATACTTTGGAAACAATTGATTGAATTGATACACTTTAAGCATATACTAAAAAGTAACGTGATGTTCTAGAATCTGTCTAATCAGGTGAGTGAGGATAAGTTTTAAGAGTGTGAGAGTATTATATAGGTCCATAATCAAAGAATTGCCGTCATTGTGTTTTAAACCATTGTCCTGCTGTAATAATCAGTCGGATTTAATTCCAATTTATGAGCATTTTATGCACTTTAGGGAAATTCAAATTAATTTTGTATCTATTACTTCATCAATAAATACTAGTTTCCCAAACCCAAACGCTGACATACAACTCTATAACATGATAAGAACACCCAGTATACTCTTCATATTACATATTCATATTCATATATTCTTTATACCTATTCCTTTATTTTAGGACTGAGGGACGAAAATTAACATATTTTTCAATTTTTTTTTTAATTTATGAAAATTTGTATCGTACAATGTTAATATAACATTTTTTTTGTAAAACATTAACATTTATTACGCGATAGTGAATTTTGGATAAATATTTGAAGTTCCACACATACAATATTAAGTTTATTTTATGATATTAAGTATTAAATTAAAATCGGAGTCTATGTAGCAATATCAGTCAGCTGCCTTTCGTTAGCACACTCACATCTACAATAGATGACAGAATTCAAATTTGGCCTCAGTATTTGTTATTCCTTAGAAGTTTTTTGTTAAAATTGGCAAAATAGGTTAATAGAAAAAAACTTTTAAACCCATATCTGAGACAGATTGCTAAAATTGGTATATTTGACCGACGATTATGGCGAAACGTATTATTAACTTTTTATTATTTAATATTCATGAAATTTGGGCACGCTGACATCAGTGTTACCGTCATTGCGACTTTATTCGCAAATTGCGAGCTTTTCAACTGCATGTCACGTTTTGTGTACTTTTTCAAATTTTCCCTTTCGTGTCCCCTTTTTATAATTTGCATTTTTGACAGAGAACTTCATAAATTTCGGTAATTCGACTTAAATAAGAACATATCAATAAATTTTATATAAAATGTGGATGAAAGGTTAAAATTTAGAATGATGATCCGCAATACTTGCTTTGGCGAATCATGTGTATATGCAGATGTTTGTAACAGAAAGAAAACGCTATACTACCTTTTCTTCCGGGTATAGTGTTTGAGTAGGAATAAACTTCTGAGTTAATGATGTCCGTTTTTATGATTAGATTTCCATTTGCACCTTTTAAACAAGACCAAGGACAGTGCCTATTGAAATGGTGATGTTGGGACCACTACTTCGCCTTAGCCCCTTACATACTCTTTAGGATTAAGGTTTTTTGCTCATAAAAGTCAAAGATTTTAACAAAATTTGGTACAAATAAATCTTATAATATATTATAACAATGTGTTTAACAACAACCATGAGGATCATTCCCTTATTTCTGATACGTCTGCTACGAGCCAACTTCCAAATATCACTTTAAAGACACATATACATTGGTATAAGAAGAATAATTAAAACGGTATATTAATGTCCTTGTCAAAGGAAAATAATTAATAAAATACGTTGTCATGACAAGATCACTTAATTTGTTATATTATGACCTCCGTGAAAGAAAAACTTGTCTATCAACAACAGCAAATACAGTCATCATATTTAAACTTCAATTTCCAAATATTTAAAGGTTTTGTGCGTTTTACTCTGCTACATTTTGCATGTTAATAATAATTCGTGACCTTTGTACTTCTTTTAAATTTAAATGTATTTTGTGTAGAAAATTCCTTTTTTGTTGTTAATAAATTATTTTTGTGTTTTTTGTTTTATCAATTTATTTTTATAGAACCTTTTTATTGGAGCACGTAGTTCCCCAAAACCACATGATCTTTATATAATTAAGAGGACAAGGAATTTTCAAAACATTCGTTAGAAGTTTATAATAAATTTGTTAAAGACTTAAAATTGTGGTAAAAGTTTGGGGTTTGAAAAAGTTTTGAGGATTAAAAATACTTTTTCTATTTTTTTAAAATGACATTAAATGATGCTGATTTTTTAATTCAACTAATTTAGAGATATTATGTGTTTGATATTTTAAACAAAGGAATCTTAAGTACCCTATATCACTCACATTTCCAAAAATGTCCACTTTTTACGCGATTTATCTTATGAGACTAGAAATGCCCTCTTGTTGAAATCAGTTTAAAATACCATTCAAGTACGCAGACCTTAATTGGGTGCTGGAAAATTTTGGAATTAAATATTTAAGCTGACATCAAAATTATTATCAATTTCATTGAAATATTAAAGCTAAAAATCAAATTCGGTAAGGACAAATAATGATTTCAGAATAACTCAATATTTGGGTTTATTTTATTATGAAACTAAAATGTATGTGACAAATATACTCTTCACCACAATACGTGATGAAGAGTGTACCAAAGTACCTCTAAAAATTATACAGACATATTTCTGCAAAAAGACTCAATTTAATACCTTTGAATTATTGGAAATACATGATCCAAAATTTTCGAACTTCATGTATATGTATTAAAAAGTGCATTTCGAAGTATTGTTTTGTGTCAAATTAAATCTTAGCAATGACACAAACAATGTTAAGGTTCGTACCTGTGCTATTTGAAGTATAAAACAGTGAAGTAGAATCATGTTTAAGTATTGGATTATAGAGTCCACATTTATCTGGACTTAACTTTTTAGGGTTTAAACTAAAGCATTTATATAATGAAGCTTAATATATTTTTTCCTTTAAGAAATTTATTTTTGAAGAAATTAAGCGAAGACACTTCTTCAGCATTCTGTTTCAATAATCAGACTTTGAGTATTTAGAACATAAAGGCTAAATCTTAAATTTTGGTTAACAAAAGGGCCAAATGCGAAAGAGTCTGGACTTCGGCTTTTAGGGGTTTAAACCAAAGCATCTATGTAAGGAAGGCCTAATACATGTTAAAGTAAGAAATTTATGATGAAATTAAGTGAAGGCAATTTTTCGAAAAAAAAAAATGATTTTTTTTAAGTTTACGAACTTAAAATGTATTATTTGTTAACTGTATGTACATAGTTTAGTTTACAGAGTATAGCAACTTGCTCCCTTGGTACATAATTCAGTACCTAACTCAAAGAATGTATTGGTAAATTTTGGAATTAGTATTGATGAAGAAGTGTTATATAATTGAAGTATCAGAGATAAAACATATTCTGAATTAGTTTACAGATGTATTTTAGGTATATATTTCCTTGCGCAAATGTATAAAGTTTTATAAAGATAGAAAATATATAACTTTGATACATCAGAAATGCAACTTTATGTTATTACTGCATAAATATACACCAAAGAAAACAAATTTACCTTTCTAACGTCAATAAATACAAAATATAAAAATTTAAAATTTTTTCAAAATGTTAACTTCATTTCACCAAGAATTAAGTGATTAGAAAATGGAAATAATAAAAATCTGCTGTCCGTATAAAAAATGATTGTATTAAAACAATAAGAATTTATTTGTGTCAAATATAAATATAAAAATCAAAATACGTTCGTATCTCCTAATCATAGAAGACATCTTTATTGGAGTTACCTGAAATATTGAACAGAACACTTTCAATATGATTCGTCCTTGGCCCTTTATAACAAAATGTTAGTCTGAGTATTTTTGTATGTGCCACATAAATACCCCGAGATAAGGAAACGTAACGATACTAAACAGATAATTTATGTTTATTTTGATAGAAATATACAGCAAAATAAGGATTTTTGTTAATTTCAATCAAAATAAGAATTTTGTTTAAAAATTTTTTGTTTATAATAGGAAATGTCAATTGTAGAGTATTTAAAAACCTTTGATTCACACAGCACTTATACGTGTAATGAGAGAATTGTAGTAGTTGTAAAAAAGGGAATTAGTTTCCATACTATGTAAGTTATTCTATATGTATGTAGATTATGTCCTTAACCTTCATTTATTGGGTAATTATTTTGTCTTTAACTTAGGAAGCAATGTTATGTACTATCAGGGAATTCTTTCGGATATGTAGTAAAATAAGTAAGAATGTTATATTCGGTTATGCCGAAAATTTAACATCCTCTACCACGACTAATTTACATATAATTATAGGGGCTTATTAAAATTTCGTTTTGTAAATTTCCTCCTTTTCTTACAGTTTCAAAGATATGCGATATTAATTTTTGGTAGTAAAGCTGCTACTACTACTCCATGTCCTATCTTAAGTTATGTTAGTTTTTAATATTTTGTTATTAAGAGTGCCTCAGTTGTTTACATTTTTATTTTATTAAAATTATTAAAATGAACTAAATCAATATTAATATAAATACAATTTTGGAAAAATAAATTATCTGATCAGAGTTCTTTGTTGCAGTCCAAAAAGAGAAGACCTTTAAAATCTGAAAATCAAAAATAGAAGTGAGATTGATATAATGTGATATATTGCACAGTCAAGAAATATTTACCGTTTTACATCGTTTATATGTGTTGATGATAAAACGTAATTATTTGGTTGCGTTTTGCTTTAAAGTGCGCAATCAGCACTTTTTCTAGTTAGAGCACAAATTGCGGATGCATATTGTGATGGGCACGAAAACATGATAACACCAAAGTTAATTGACCGCACTTGGCTTTTTGTGGAATAAATTATATTCCGAAAGGAACATAGAAGAGGCGAGTATGGGCAAGGTCAACGTATGCGAATTAAGTCAAATACCTGATTTAGGTTTTTTAGAAATAGCCAGAAAGTTTTAATTCCCTTTCAATGACAATAACGGCAGCCAAGTTACCGACCAAGTGGCCGCATACTTTAATAAAACCGTTCTTTAACGATTTCTATATACTTCCTGCAAAATCCCAATAACTCCTCAATACCTTTAAATTCTAATAAAGGTCGTTTAACTTCATTTCAAAATGTAATACAATGAAATGATTTATTTATGCTAAACACAGAACTCATAGAATATTCACTAATACAGAAAATATTCCGTTAATTTTAAACATTTTAATTTTATATTCTAAATTACTTTAAATTCAAACCACACATTCACACACTGATGTGGTTTTTCCCAACCTCAACAATGAAAAAACCTTTGGAAACTAAATTTAATATTAAATAAACCTTTTGGCCCTTTTTTATTAACTTTTTTGTGAATTCGTATTGTATTTATTACAAAATGGTTTTTTGGTATAAAATTGTGGTTACATTTTTAAAAACATCTTTATTTCGCTTTTTATAACTTTGTGAACAAATGTTTTTGTAGGAGTCAAAAGGGTTATCCCCTAAATATTGCTTTAATTTATATTAATCCAATAAGGAGTCATTGGCATCAGTTTAAAAGTTTAATTGTCCCTGTTTGTAACCCTTTTTGAAACAGTTATTTCTATTAAATTTTATTTAAAATAATTTAATCATTTTTAAAGGTATCCCCTAGATAAGTATCCCCTAGATAGAAGTTTGTATCTGTTTTATATTTAAACATGATTTTAATTTAATTTCGTTTATATTTCTATACAGAGTCCTATATACCTCTTGTTTTTTTTTTGTGGTTTAAAAAAAGAAGAAGAATTAAATAAAACATTAAAAAATTTACAGTTTCTGTTAAGCCTTACAAAAAAACAATTTCAGCTCTTTTCACTGAATAACGATTACAGAAATTTCTTTTCAATTCCAGTATAAAATAATTTATTTCGAAATGTAAAATAAAATTTTTTTAGAAACAATTTAATTTTTTGCAAATAACATGACCTATATTTATATACCTGTCTTCCGCCACAATACACAGTGGGGCAGAATCGAATTTTTTTTAATATATTTTGTACCTTTTTAACGCATGAAACTTAACATAATGATAATAAAAAACTGTGGCATTATAATTTTCAATTCGAACCCCAGAGTGTCTCCATGTGCGGAGATATAGCAGAGGTTACAAGAAATAGGTCAAGTTTGATAAACTTTAATTCCACCGAAATTTAAGTTTTTGAAGCTGTTTGACATTACATAACAGATCTTTTAGAAAGATCTCAACACAAAACAAAAGATATCTGCAAACATAAAAACATAAATTTGGACCCGTATAAAAGCTTCTTAAAAATCCGTTCATATATAATCTGGATTATTTTTATGTCCCAAGGTGCATAACTTTAGCACTTTGTGTGGCGGCCTCCATTAGTTTTGCAAAATTTAAAATGTAAACTCGTCAACATCTCCATGTGAAATTTAATTGAAATCCACCTACACATTTGGAAGTTTAAGTTTTATTTGAAACACTATACAACAGTTTATATGACATAGAAATTAGTTCAGTTATAAAATTCGAATTCTGTGAAATGCATTATTTGGATTGAGATTTTTGTCATTACTTTATAAATAGAAGCTGGAATTATTTTATAACGTCTGGTTCAGGGAGAATTATGGTCATGAAATTCAAGTAAATGTTATATTTCATTTCATTTTTGTTACAGACTAGATTTTAGCCGGTACTCTGTCCTAGATTCAGAAAAAACTCACAAACTCTGACGTATTTTAAAAATATTATATAGTGAAGATTAGATATTTGATTACTAATAATTGCTTTGAATAGTGGTCTCATCTCTTCCGTGGCCTCTGCCCATTCCAAGCTTTTTTAGAAACCCGTTTCAAAGAAGAGCAACTAGATTTGAAAACTTTAGACTAATTAATTAAATTAATTAAATTAATTTTTAAACTCTCGTTGTAATCGTTGTACAAAAAATAAAATATTTTCATTATATTGGAGTTACGTCTTCTCCAGAGTCTATACATCCAATATTTTGAAAACAGTTACTTGGGAAAGTAATTGGGATAAAACCTAAATATTCTCACTTCAATAGTATTTAAAATATTCTCCAATCCTACCGAAATTTTTTATAACATATGATACTTTGTCATAATTCTGTGAAAAATTCAGCAATCGCGCTCGAAGAGTTATACAGTCTATAAGTCTCAAATAAACAAACACAGATTCATTTTATGTAGATATTAGAAAAATTTTCACCGCAAAACGCGTACAGTTAAAAAGTAAAATAATCTATTTGAGAAACATTGTGTAGCGGTTGCAAAGTCAAGAAACTACTTTCTGTAGATATGTTACGTATACGTAATATTTTATCATAGTTAAAATATTACTCATACGTATTATTAAAATGAAATAAATTACTTATGGTCGTAGGTAAATTAAAATTTTTAAGTTTAAAAATAAAGTAATTATTTTTAATATCTGAAAGTTGTACATGGATGCATATTGCTATAAACGCTTTTTTTGTTGTTCGCATCCAAAATCTGGTTTCCTTTTTTAAAGTAAACCAGATTTTCTTCTTAGTTTTGTTGTTTGCTTTATTTATGTGATCAATATTCATGGTGATTTTAACGTGGAATATTTCTAAAAAGGCAATATAAATAAAATTGATGTTAAAAACATGCCTCAGTTCTAACAGCAAAATTTCTAATTTATTCAATAAATTCCGTTTTAAATGTCCAAAGAAAACTTTCTGAAAAAATGCAAATTAGTATTTTTCGTGACCACATCCTTAGTCACGAAAAATATTAATTTGGATCGTTTCTAGTAGGGAAATTGGTTAGAATATTTAAAGTTCCGGAAGTTTAGTGCACAAGTTTTTAAGAAAAGACACAATTATGCTGCTGAAAAACCTACCAAGGTAAATACAACATTAACAAAAAGACAAAAAGTAAATCGTTACAAATAAAAAACAGACTTAATCTTTCTGTGACTTCAAAACACGTTGCTTACGAAGATATGAAACATGATATAGAAGAAACCAAAGTAAAAGTCAAAAAATAGCATAAAGAAAATCGTCCAAAATTCCTACAAAAATACATGAAAGAGGCAGTGGAGAGGAAGAAAATATTTTTCACTACAGAAAGTTTAAATTTATATGGTCCTGACTCATATTCATACAATTGACACGATTTTAAATCGTGACTCGCGGTGGTAGTGCTATGGCTTAGGTAGCATTTTTTGCAGTTAGCAAATCTAAAATTTGTTTTGTTCCAATAAAAATTAATGGCACAGTAATTGCTGGATGACGTTCTTCTCTCTTTAATAGGTGAAGGTTCGAGCAAATAATAATATAATATAACGTATACCCAATCGAATTTTTGAGGTAATCCACAGCAAAAGATTATATATTTATTATAAATATTATTAAAGAAATTAATAAACTAAAGTGCTTTTTTAGGAAAATACCTTTAAAAATTGCAGTGAGAGTCTAAATGTAAATTAAAAATGAGATAAAGTTGTTTGTATGAACTTTTCAAATGAAGTCTTAGTTGGTAAAATAAAAATATTTTCTGCGTTTATAGGAATATAATACAGTGTATGTAGTGTTGATATTTCAAATAAATCTTACTGGCGTTGTTAAGAAACTGTATTTACTGTGTTTATGTACGTGACGTATACTTAATATTTTATCATATTACAAATATTACTCATACGTTTTATTTAAAAAAAATGAATTATTTATGTACCCTAAAATTAACTAATTACTTCCGCTGTCTGATTCCAAACGCAATTGTCTACAAATTTTTATAATACCATGATGTATGTTATTACCAAAAATGTATATAATTATTTTTTTCACCATCTTAATCTCCAGTCACGAATTCTAAAAAATAAATTGTTTCATTTCGATATCTTTATTATTTTCGGTTTATTTATATTCTGCGAAAACAGCACAGAGATGCGTATAATTTATAAAGTACGTGGGAGGCCAAGGGCATCTCAAAGGTTAAAATCAATGTAGACTTAACTAAAAATAATTTTAATTGTCATCGAATATTTTTAGCAAAAACCTAAAATAATGAAATTTCATGAATACAATAATCACGTGTTGAATTAAGCTTAAAAGTCATTGTAAAACAAAAAGAAAAGCTTTTTTCTGAAAATTCAATGATTATTTTTGTTTCGGCATAATAATGAAATTAATTTTTGTCTGGCGAAAAGGTGCATTCAACTTTTAAAACAAAACGAAAATAATCATCTACATTAAGAAGAATTTTCTTTGATATTAAAGCCAAAAATAGCAATAACTTTGTTTAAGTTTTGTATTAAATTTTTATAATTTTTTATTGAATCAATAATAAAGAACAATATTTTTAATATTTATATTTAATATTTAAGGAGTGAGATAATTATATTAATATTGAGATTATACATTATTTATTAACAACTTGACATTTTAATTTCCATTGAGTTTATTAACATTTGAGTATAAGTTTTTTGAGTTTGATTACGGTCTGTGCAAATCAAACGAGACAAGATATCGTCGAACAAGTCCCTAAAATTATTTAATGTAAGAGCCGGCTGAATTTTGCTGAGGAGTATTTAAGAATTTCTTACAGTCAACGTTTGACTCGGTTGATTGTTGGGAAATTATTGAGTTACTTCGGTTGCTGCATTCTCTTTAACTTAAGAAATTATTGCAAGACTTCTAACTCGAAGCTGTGCGGGCAATCTCGAGGACGACTATTAACCAATACAGTTGGCGAGATGAAATAAAAAGCAATCAAATCATCAAATCATTAATCAAAGGCAAGTTGAAGATAAGAAGACTAAAACAAATCATATTCCAAATCATTGTCGTAATGTCCAACCCTGGCGGCCACTGAGCAACCAGAAAAAAGTTTTAGTATGCACTTCGTTTCAACAAACCCAAATTGGTCCTACAAAAATTGTCCGAGCATTCAAACGTCTGCCGTTAGATTGTCTCCAATGTTATAAGACAATACCGGAAGAATTTTCTAATGATAAAAAACGTGTCTAGTCTAGTAGAAAAGCAACCCGATTAGCTCAGTGCTCGAACTATTTGGTACGAAAGTAAAAGCTAATGCAGGTTAAATGAACATAAAAGGTTCAGAAAATTCTTGACAGGAAAGTTGTTGTAGTATTTGTACCAAGAGAGTCTAATGTAGATAATTTGGATCTTGAAATAAGAGAAGAGACGAAAAAGTGTCCCAAAAAATATGGTAGTTATTAAGCATATATAGACAGCAGAAAGTGACAGAAAGCATTATTAAACGTTGATGTAAGGGTTACCGAAAAGGTTCAAAATTTCATCATAATTAAAAAATAGAATTTTAAATTAAGTGAAATTTTCGACCTCACTTATTATATAAATCAACTAATAACATACTTCATTGAAAGTTATAACTGTTGGAGGCAACTTCAGAGAACTGAAATTTTTAAACAATTGTTCCTCAAAAACTTTTTATCCGATTTATATGAGACTTGTAACAGAGATGTTGCATTTACTAAAAAAAACCACGTAATATTTTGAAAAATTATTTTCGACTACACAAATTTTTAATAGGAAATAAGAGAATGTTAACCTCATACAATATGATTTTTTTTGATCAGTTTTATTGAGCAAACATATATTGAGCATAAACTGGAGAGAATTTGGCAAAAAAAAATTAAAGGAAGAGAAATCACATAGAACGACAAATTAATTGTATCAAGAGAAGTCAATGATTCAAATCTTCCAATGATTAATCATTTCATTTTGTAAACCTTTTTCTAAAACCCTTCTTATTAAAGTGAAAGGTCATTTATTTTAATTCAAATAAACAAAAATAAACAATAACTTCAAAAAACCTTGAAAGCCTTTAAATATAGGGGTTAATACGAGTCTTAAATATAAAACAAAATATTGAGATTTTCAAAAACATTTATAAAATCGATGAAAATCTTAAAAGAACAACAGCAAAAGATAAATAAATAAATAAATTATTGTAATTTTCTAAGATTTGTTTTAGGAAAAATCCATCACGTGTTTCTAAAAAAAAAACAAACAAAAATTTTACATTAAGCAATGTAGATTGCTTAGTACCCTACAATTGTTTGCTTTAATAGCTGAAATAATCATGCCAAATTTCATTAAAATTATTTTGCCTATTTAGGGCTTAACACAGGACGTATACTTAATGAAATTGATTGGTATAACTCATACGCATTTATGTTACTAATTTATAATTTTTAATGAAATTTAATAGGACTTTAATGTAAGACTAAACAATGAACAAGTAAGAGTGCCGAATTTTTTATTAATCTATTCCTACATCGGTAGAATTATAACCGAATATATCCCGATAAGAGAAAAATTATATGTAAAAATATATTAAAGAAAATAAAAAAATATATTTTACATAATTTCATTAAAATTAGTTTAAGTAAGCTCATAGGGCCTTAAATGATAGACTTGTCAAATAAAAGAGAGCCGACCCTTTATATACCAATTGTTAGTTATCGAGTTAATAATTGGGTCCAAATTTTGTCACTTTCCCATAAAACAGTTTTTTTTTTTTTTTTTTTTTTTTTTTTTTTGAAATTTTTAGAATGGATAGAGTCAGGGGATTTGGCAAAATCCCATTTGCTGAAAATTTTTTAATACACGTCGTGAGTTGTAAATTTTTTCGAGATCTAGCATTGAGAAGAATTTTTGTGCAGTAAAACAAATCACCTAATATTAATGGCATAATATGCACAACCCTCCAAATATATAATACTTTTTTGCAGTTAACATAATATCAATATGATTCATATTTAATAACAAAAAATTCATTACTATCGAAAGGGATCAAATTCTTAACCATCATGTCCAACAGTCTAAAGTGCTGTATAGTAAAAAATTTGTTCACACTTATTTATTAATCAAAAATGCGTTATCTATTTAATTTTTCTCTAACTGCTTAGTAACAGTTTTGTTTCATTTTTTTGATATGTTTTTAGCCCGCGCGAACGTTAATTATATTTGGGTATTATTTTCAAAAGAATTTAAGAACCAAACTTTGTGTTAAGATTTTTTCTAAGTAAGACAAAAGGAAAATGAATACCTAAAATAAGTATATAGTTCAACTAAGT
>PYHX02000343.1:0-61529 GCA_004302925.2 Cochliomyia hominivorax
AAAAATGGCTGTATTTTAGGGCGCGGCAAAAAATTTTTTGCATTTTTTGAAAACAGTATCAAATTTTCTTTCATTCTAGTGGGCGACTGACACCAATTTTTTTTCGAGGTTAGAGATTCGATTTCGATAGTGATTGAGAATAGATTCTCAATCACTACCGCTTTGCTGTACTTGAGAACGCTGATGTCGGTAAAATCATCACTTCATCATTGCAACTGGTGGTTCAATTGTAGCCTGGACCAGAATCTATAACTTAGTTTTCTACTCGAATGCAAATAACACAATGGGATCGTTATTTTTGGGCCCGAGTAAACAGAAGTACCGGTGTCAAGTACAGTTGCCATTAAAAATTAAGGCTTTGATATTTTAGCACAAGTATTTCACGTGCTAAAACGTTAAAAATAAAAATCGAATTTGGGAGGATCTGTTCATGATCGTATAAGATTTTAGATACTCAATTTTGAATAAGAGACTTTTACACTAAAAAAATTTCTTAACAATAAAAAATATTTATTTTTGGTCTCGGAAAACATAAAGACTTGAACGATTTCGGACTTACATAAATCATTTAATTAGCATACAACTTACAACTTTTTCGAAAATATGATTAGAATGTTTTTGATGTCATATCATCCAATCGTATCAAGCTTCTCTCCTCCTACAGAGTTATGGAATGGTTTCTGGTAATTCTGAATTAAATTAAAATATTTGTATTTAAAAACTCTTTGTTCGTTTTATCACGTTTCTTCTATTCTCTGCTTTTATTTTTCTTTAGTTTCAATAATTTTCCACTAAGCGATAAGATGCAAAATATATAATTTCAATACCACTGATAATGGAACAGCCCATGCAAATGCCAATTACGCCACCGATATTGGCTGAAAGTGAAATTAATAATCACTTATCATTTCAATATTCAACATCCAACAAAACTTACATAATATTGATACCAATTATTAAAGAACATTTTTCGATATCTGGTGGCCGTTTCAGAAGGATAATAGATTTTAACCAAACTTAGCTCACTGGGCAGAGAGGAAACATTACCTCTAGAAATTCACATAAAATAAAATATTGAAAAACATTCTTTTCTTTTTTTTTGTATTTCAATCTTACAAAAATTTCCGATTAATTTGCTGCCTCAAAGTATTTTTCAATTTATTATCAGTCTTGCGATAATAATAACGATTGTAGGTGCATAAAGGGAAACAATCGGGACAATTTAAGGAATCCGTTAAAATATCTTTTAAATGTGAATTAATGTCAGCGTTAATGGGAAAATACGTTTGCCAAGTAACTGAAAATGAACAGATTTTTAAAATGAATTCTAAATCTAGATCTTCTATTGCCTTTCACTTACCCCTATAACGTTCTAAACACTCAGAATGAGCTAGAGTACACTGTTCCCTCTTTTTATCGGTTCTCTTAAGATTTATATCACTTTGTGAAGCATAAAATGGTATACAATCACATAATGATTCTATACTGCGGATTTACATTTCAGCAAACATTCCGATTTATCAAATGCAGCTTCTTTATGCTCCAAGGGAAAATAGCAGCCCCTCTTTAGCACACTATGGACACGAACATCTTCCTCTGTAAGTTGGGAAACTAAATTTAGCTGCACATCGACATCCTCTCCCGGACATACATGACATTCTAACATTTCACCCATAGAAGTATCGGGTATACGTTGTGTAGCAAATAGTTTTATATTAAAACCAATAGCACTTTCTTCGGCATAAAAATAATCGGTAGTTGAGGAATTTAATATAAGAGTTAAACCCATTTCAGGACCGGTAGCATTAGGGAAGTATAAAGACTCTGGATCTCTATAGAAATAAAAATCATTTTATATTCTTATTTCTACAAAGTTCTATGACATTTACTTTTTATATTGATAGTTGAAGACACAACAGGCTCCATCCACAAATGCCATAAATTGGAATTGTTCTTGGCAGTTGAATTTTCTACCCGACCAAAAACATCCAGAACTAAATCTTCACATTTTGGCGCTAACATTTTGAGTATTTCTCTCGTATTAAATGTTTCTTGAAATATACTTTCCAATTGATTGTGGCAGTTTGAGGGCCTCATCAAAATCTATGGAATCGGTGTTTAGAAGACCGGGATAATAATTCTAGTTTATGTTCCCAGTACTCGGGAGGATTACAATCCCAACTTTGCTGTGTTCTTAAGGGAATAAATGTGAAAATATTAAATATGTAAGAATATGCTGCTATAACGAATTTAAAATACCCTCCGGGTCATACATAAGTCCATTTACACAACTCTCTACAGCTTTTTTGGTGAAAGTGAAACCTGACCTTTGGATACAGTCAGATGATACACCCTTAAACCAATTCATTGCTACCAGCTGTATCGTAGGGAAATAATAAAAATCTTGTAAAACGCACGGTCTACCAAGATTGTCTTAAGGACTCAGAGTGTCCATAAATTAGGTTTTAAAGTGATACCTCCACAATTAATATTTTATCGAGGCAACAAGTGCGCACAATTGTCTCTATTGTGTATCGTAAAGTTTACCTTCGAAGAAAAGCAAATGTTGAAGTAACTAGTCGAATAATGTCCATTTTGGACTGTCAGATTACTAGTTCGTCACCTGTCACCAAAAATTAATAACACACAGAAAAATTAATGTCTCTCCCACCCTAAAGTATGCGGATCGACTAAAACTCAGTTTTTGAATCGATTTAACGATGTGAAACCATTCTTTTGTATGGCTGTCAGAATATGTAACGTTGTGAACATTCTACAAGTCAAATTTTAGAGATGTTTAGACCAAGGCCGAAGCCTATTGATTTGATGATAAACGACCCAACATTTCAGCGAGCTTCCTTTCATATGTTCTCTCGGAATATGGCTTTACGTTCATTAAACACACAAATGGAAAAACATTTGACACTAATTAATTCTGTTTTCGACCACTTCTCAATTTTAGAAATGTTTTGAACCAATGATAAATCCTATTGAAATGGGTCATGTTCAGTTCAATATTTCAGGTAGATTCTTTGCGAATGTGTTCGCAAAATGGGGTTTTAAGCTCATTTAACTCACAAGTGTGAAGATATTTGACACAATTTGCATTGTTCCAAATCCTCATACTATACAGACCCATTTTCGAAAATCACACAGATCCATTTTCGAAAATCGCTTTAAAGCGTATAAATGACGATAATCGGTTCATAATTTCCTATCGATGTCATATAAGCACCATTGGGAGATATGATTTTCTCAAGGGTGCTTAATAAGTATAATATATACAAAACGCAGATCATTAAACCAAGTTCTATGAGGTCGGTCCATAATATTTAATGTCTGTATTAGTATGCTATTAAGTCTATTCTATTGGACCAATTTGGATAAATTTCAATTCGATTTTAATCTAATAACTTTGCCCTGAAAAAATTCTTTACTTGAATTTTGAAGTTTTCCCAGATATCGTTCTATAACTTTGATTATAGTTTGATTAGTAAACTTCTCAAGACAATAACTAATAATTTGGCTAAATACACCTCAGACAACTACTTCGAAAACACAGAATTACTTAACTCAATAACATTCTTATGGTGGAGGGTATAAAATGATCGATCATAACTTTCAAAAAAAAAATTATTTAAATTTCGGAAAGTCTCCGATTACCGATTTCTTCTCTTTAATTACTTACATATTGATTGCATAGTTACGTATAGCTTGACGACTAAATTTATTATTACTGCAAACTGCTACCGAAGGAAATGGCACATTAAATACTGTATATTTTTGTGTGTCAAAAGCGGTTACCGTGGGATCTCTCAGGAACCAAATCAAGATAAATGTACAGACATAAGTAGCAAATGCTACACCCATTACAATAAACATAAACCAAAATAATCTAAATAAGAAAATAATAAAATTATCTAATAAATTTAATCATTTTACTTCTCTTCCTCTCTCTCTATCTCTCTCTATCTCCTCTCCCTCTGTTCCATGGTAAATTTACCCACCTTTGATACTTTCGCCTTCTTATATAGTAAAGTAGACCAAAACCATTTAGGCTGGTTTTTTGAAAATATTCCACTAAAGTCACTTTGCCTGCTTCATATAAAATTTGTAAAAACATTTTAGTGTTTTTCTAATTTTAAAGTCACTTTATTGAATTATAGTTAAAAATGGCAATTTTACGCACTTTAACTCTTCAAAGTTGTATGAACGTTTGAAAGTGTCTTAAATGTGTGTTTCTGTTTTTTTTTGGACTTTTTTTCATTTATCGATATTTTTAGTTACAAATTATGTTTAATTAATAGTTTTCTTTAGTCTGCTACCGATTAAAAAGTTGTTTAGATCTTTAGTTAGAGATTAAAGCTAAAAAAGGTGTTGTAGCTTCATGACGAAAAACACACTTAATTTACATTAATGGGGCTTGACCATATTGTCATATTAATAAAAAATAATAATTAGATGGCTGATATAATCGCTATAATGATGAAGCAAAAAAAAAAAAAAAGAGAAAATAATAAACAGATTTTTAGCTGTTAAAAATGTTTGTGGTTGTCTGAAGTCCATCGTTATATCCCGAAAATCATTGATGGCAAAGTTCTAAGTTTAAATATTTATTCTCTTAAGAACACAGCAAAGTTGGAATTATAATTCTCCCGAGTACTGGGAACATAAACTAGAATTGTTATCCAGTCTTCTAAACACCGATTCCATAGATTTCGATGAGGCCCTCAAACTGCACAATCAATTGGAAAGTATATTTCAAGAAACATTTAATACTAGAGAAATACTCAAAATGTTAGCGCCAAAGTGTGAAGATTTAGTTCTGGAATGTTTTTGGTCGGGTAGAAAATTCAACTGCCAAGAACAATTCCAATTTATGGCATTTGTGGATGGAGCCTGTTGTGTCTTCAATTATCAATATAAAAAGTAAATGTCATAGAACTTTGTAGAAATAAGAATATAAAATGATTTTTTATTTCTATAGAGATCCAGAGTCTTTATACTTCCCTAATGCTACCGGTCCTGAAATGGGTTTAACTCTTATATTAAATTCCTCAACTACCGATTATTTTTATGCCGAAGAAAGTGCTATTGGTTTTAATATAAAACTATTTGCTACACAACGTATACCCGATACTTCTATGGGTGAAATGTTAGAATGTCATGTCACATACAAAGGAAGAAATTTCGGTCCATAGTGTATTAAACAAGAGAAGTTATGGTTTAATAATATATCGAAAAAAGAGTTTTTTCCTTAAATATATAGGTGGAGCAAACACTGCACAGTGGGACAGAAACGACTTTATGGACATTTTTATATAACTTTTGCTCAGCTTGATGGATTTGTATGAAATTTAACATGAAACTAGCAGAGAAGTTTAGAATTATATTTGAAAATTCGAACCTCATAGGACGGAGTTATAGCGATGTAAAAGACATTAAACTTTTCTTATATTAAGTATGTCATTCCGTGTGTAATGCCAACAAGAAATCATCTAAGATCCCAAAGAGTATATAAATTCTTGCAACGAATTAAAATCTGATCCGATTTGACTATGTTCGTCTGTCTGTCTGTTGTAGGCAAGATCACGTTCACAATAATTGGCAAAGCTCAATGAAATTTGGCCTAAGTATTTGTTATATTCCTAAGAAAATTTCTATTTAAAAGCGGCAAAATTGATTCAGTAGAAAAAAAATTATAGACCGATATTTGAGACAATCTCCTACAAATAAAAAAATGGACCACTATTATGACTACACAATAGAATTTTCCTGAAATTTTGCACGCTGATATTATCTTAAGTGAGAAACATTCCACACTAAAAAAGTTTTAGAAAGGCCGTAGGGGAAGGAGTGTCTCTTTTGCAGCCAAAACAGTTAATATCGAGTATATTTAACTCTTTTACAGGAAATTGTAGTTTATGTAATTTTGCGATAAGGCATAGGGGAGTGGTATACCCCTATGAAACCTTTAAAGCAAATTCTTGAAATCAAGCACAATTTTGGATAAAATATATCTCTGAAAATGTTAGGGGAAGCTTCATGAAATTTGGGATATGTGTACAGCTTTTATAATAATTTATATACAAAATTGTTTTCGATAGGGCACGGGAGAGTGATATCCTCCTTATAAATGATATTTTTAATATCGCATATCTCTGTAACTGTTACAAGAAATTTTATGAAATTTTTCGCATGGATGCATGACAAAAAATTGTAGTTAACGTTATTATGGTTGGGGACACGGAGGAGTGGTATCCTCTTTCAAGCGGAATTTTCAACTTGTTCACACAATCATTTCTAAATTGAAAATGGTTTTAAAGATTCTGTGTAGCCGAATGTAGAATTCTTACTCGTTTTTTCTAATTCTTTTTATATTTATTTTTTGTTAATTTCGAAATCACAGAATGTTATATATTTTACAAATTTTATATAAAATTATAGCAATTTATATATATTTTTGTTGTTGTTGTTCAAAAAAAATGTAAAAGGTAACAATTCAAAGAAAACAGTTTCAATAAAAAATTTGGGTATAAATGAATTTGTGCTGTAGCTCAGTGTGCATGTATTAAACTTTTCATAAAAACTGTAGCATACGTTAGGGAGTAAATAAATGTCATCAAAATCACTAATGTCTCTAAAAAAAATAAACATAACGGTTTTTACCGTAAATTTCATAGAAATTCCCCACATCTTCGCTTTAATATTCACCCCAACTTGTTTCTAGTATTTGCTCTCTCATTGTAATTTCTCTTAAACAATATTTAAGAGAAATAATAAGCAAATTAGAAATTATAAATTAAGTTTACTGTCGCGAACGTTTTAATTTGTTTTATATGAAAAGAATGAAAAGAAAAAATATTATAGTTCTCAATTGAAAACGAATCAACAAAATTTGTGGTATTTTTAAGGTTTATCAGGGGTACTTTTTGAATTGTTGTGGACTTTTTTTACTACTATAATTTTTTGTGATAAAGTCAAAAGTCCTAAATGGAAAATCCTTAAAAAGAGTTTGGTATTAATAAGAAAATTTTCTATTTCGTAAGATCTTCTCTGGTTTAATTCGAATCCTTTTTAAACTATTTGATATAAAATTGACAATAAGTATATTTCAATCTCAAATTGAGGTAACTCTCATCACTGGTGAGGTAAGACGGCACTTCGTGTCTTGTATTTTCATACACTTTAGCTGAAGTTCTTTTTAAATAGATTTTTTCCAAAAATGTTTTTTAAAACATCATTTCCATGGTACTCTAGCTGGTCCTAAGAATTTTTTAACTGAGCCCTCTGTAAAAGATACTTATAAAATGACATAAGTCCAGATATATTGTATCAATTTAGGTTTTATTGTGGCGTTATAATGTCTATGACTTTATTTAGATTCACTATTAATTATTCACTAGATTGACTATAAATTAGTCAATTAAGATTCGAGAATCTTAACCTCATTTGGCTTTAAAGTGATGTCATCGCAAAAGTCGCCTATCGAAATAAATGCAACATTTTATTCCGCTTTTTATAGTTTGCGAGATATATGGAGTAAATGTTTTGATACAGAAATCCATTTATCTTGTTACGTATACGGTCGATGTGAGAAATATTAATATGAATAGAAAAGTGTTGAAGGTTTCATTCCAATGAAATATAAGCGTCAAAGCATCAGCCCAGATATGAGGAGTTAGTTGTATTTATTTTTAATTAAAATGTGTGAAAAGAATCGATATATAGGCACTTTTATTCATATGAAAACATAAAGAGAACATTTCAAGCTATCATTTTGCATATCCTTAACCCATTAAATACCAAAGATATTGATTTAAAAAAATGTATAGTTTTTCCATGCCACCGTCCTTAAGGAGTTTATTTTGTGTAGTAATTAAAAAGTTGGATTTCCTAAAGATTTTTTCTCGTACATAAATATCTCAAAAACTATCAAAGAGCGGAAAATTTTAATAAAATGTTTTAATTCACTCACTTCCCCATACCAACCGAAACCTCTACATTGACAACACTGATCTTAAGAGAAGAATGGTAGTGAAGAAATGAAAAACAGAGTGCAAACAGTCAGCTTAATCCACATAAAAACACAAAAAGACAATTTGGTTAACTTAACTAACAACTTCTTAACAATTTGAACAAAACGTTTTTACTCAGTTCATAACGGACTGGGCTAAGAGACGCACGTTGTTAACGCTTCATTCAAATAACAAGAAAAATATACAACAAAAAGTTGTAAAATAAAACGGAACATAAACGTAATAAAATTTTTTATAAGTTCAAAAAAAAAATCAAGAAAATATTTATAATAAAAAAAACAACAAATTTGAAAAAAAGTGGCAAAAATAATACAAGTTTTATTGTTATTTTCAAATGTGAGTGTAAAAAATGGAGGCCTTTCTAAAAGAGAGTCGTTTAATGTTTTGAACAAAAAAAGAGTCTGTGTTATGAAAAATAAAGAGTTAAAGAAAAAATGATTTATTTTGTTTGTCAGTGAATGAAGTCAATTGTTGTTGTTGTTTAATAGTTGAATGACGTTTATAGTAAAATAAGAAGAAAAAATACTTAGATTTATTTCTTGTTGTTGTTTGTTTAAGTGATCAACTGCAAGCAGCAGCGGTGAATGAAATGCTGTTGACATTTTGTTGGGCTTAAAAATTGTTATTATTGTTTTTGTTATTGTTACTTACTACTTGTGGTGTTAGTTTAGTGTTGTTGTAGTTATTGTCAAGTTGTTAACAAACAGCGTAAATACATTTCTGTTACGTTTTTCCTCCAAAAGGCATGAAATTTAAATAAAAAAAGTGGCAAAAATAAAACAGATTGAATTTAAACAGAAAAATGAAATGAAAAAAGCAAAATGTAATATGAGATAGAAATTGTGTTGACCACAAAAATACAATAAATCCATTTCTTAACAACAACAAAAATGAAATCACGTAAATAGACTTAAACGTCACTCTAATACTTGACCATCTGCTAAAGTTAAAAATAGAAAAAAGCGATATTTTTTGCTGTTTTTTTTCAAATAAAAGGAAGTGAAGTATAAAATAACTAAAAAAACATAAACATTAAAAAGTTAAAAAAATAATTAAAAAATAAAAAACTAAACCAAATCAAAACCATCATTTTAACCAGATCTCTTTCCTCTTTCTTGCTCTGCAAATCAAAGAAACAGAAGTTAAATAAACAACAATAATTTCAATGAAACATTTTATTAACTGAAAAACAACTTAAGGAAAAACAACAATAACAAACCTAAGAAAACTAGTGCAGTAGTGTGTGAGTGTATGTGTTTTTGGAGTGAATGCATTTTTTTAGAAATGCGTGCTTGTGTGCAGTGTTGCCAGAAATATTGTGTCTCATGTTCCCAATCGGGAACATCCCCATTTTTAACTTGAAATCCCAAAATTTTCTCCAACATATTTACATACATAAATAAGTAAGAATGCTAGAGTCGGTCAAGTTCGTCTTTGTTAAACCCTACAGCACAATGTTGGTTATAAATGATAAATACGAAAAAGTACATGATTCAACGTTAAATTTTATTTTTTGATTTTATTCTTAAGTCTACAGACACTAATATTTATGTGTTCAAATGAATTTTTAAAAGGGGGAGTTAAATGGGAGCTACAATAGATTATGGGCCACCTCGTATAATTTTTCACAACCAATTTTTGCTTATAATTATCAATAATTTGCCCTTTAAAAGTGATATTTGAAGATTTGTATAGGTCCCATAAGAATCATGGACCCACCCTAGCAAAATGGCACATTTTCTTTTACAAAGCCCAATTCCTAGAAAACATTTGTAAGTATGGTACTTAAATTCTAAACCGAACATGGCCAATATGAATATGCCTTGTCCTTGGGCCAAACTAATAACAAGATATTTTAAAAAATTGTGACCTGTAGAGTGTTTAAAAACGTTAATATGGACAGTCGGATGGACAGACAGACAGACAGACAGACAGACAGACAGACAGACGGACATCGTTAAATAGACTGAGAAAGTGATTCTGAGGTGTGATATAGTACAAAAGATTAAAAATTGCACTATATCACACTTTGTTGGATATTTATTAAAATTTAATCATCATCCTGCGATCAAATATAATTCTGTGAAAGCCCGGAAAATTCGGAAAAATCACTTTTATATTTTTGCAAAAGAAGTAAACAGAATTTGACAATAACAAACCGTTATATATACTTCATCATCGCACAAAAAATTATCAAAAACGAAAATATGTTTTAAGCTTATGTGTGCAACATATTGTTATACCCCAAAATCAGTAAGCTATATAGGCCGCAATTTTAAAAATAATTTTCTGACAAATTTCCACATATATTTATTTTGATTAAATAAAAAATTCAAAAAAATTAAGATTTGCTTAAATCATTAATTGATCTAACTCCCACATAAGGCCTCTACCTGGCATATATTTTTAAGCTTCTAAAACTTGAAAATTTATTGATGTAACTATATTAAATATATGTTAATAATTTAACTAATTTTGGTCTATATGAAGCTCGTTCCGGAAAACAGCGTATAAAACTTTTAATATAGACCATCATTATAATTTGGAACACTTTTGTTCTAGTTGTCTTAAATATATGTTATTTATTTTATGTTGTGCCATATTTTGTTGTAGCTCCCATATTGGGTCCTTTCCTCGAAAACAGTTTTGAATTTATAAAATTCTTAAATTTGGACATTTATCGATTTTTTCTTTTTTTGCAATATATTTTACCAGTATTTGTAGGTAAAATCAAGATATATTCCGATGAAGTTTTAATAGAGGCCGAACTGACAAACGCATAATTCTTACTTCATTTTATTGCCATGACTTCCAAGCCTCATTATATATTGTTTAAACCCCGAGAAATATTAAAATGTATAAACACGATAAAAATTAGAAAGATAATGAAACAAAGGTGAAATAGCAACTATTTAATCCTCTTAAATATGAGAAGAATTATGAAAAAAGTTTCCAAATTCTTACGAAATCCACAAATGTCTCCCCATGAAAATCTGTTCCTAAATATCTCTTGAAATCCCCGATTTGGGGACAAAATCCATACATCTGGGTACACTGTTGTATGTTGACTTGAAAATTTTTCATATTTCTCGTCTCTCTTTTAATAAGAAAGTTATGTGTGTGTGTGCTTCTGACAATGTCTGCTTTCGAGTTCAGAGTCTTAAAAGAGTTCATTCTCAGTTTGATGGAAGAGAAATTTTATTAAAAAAATTATTTGCTTTTAAAAGAAATTTATTTAAAAAATAATATTTTTTTTTTAATTTCGTAAAAAGGAATTTATTAAACGAATAACTTTAATAGAGACAGTGATTAAAGCAAAATCGGTTTAGTATATTAAAAGATAAAGACCGATATCTGAGTCATTAAGTTAAATTTTATGTACTTCATTATCAATTCATTGAGTTATCAAAATCGGTTCAGTAGTAAGAAGTTATAGCCAAAAATATAAATAATTTTATAACTCATTAAGCGTTTCTGTCTTTTATTTGCATACGTTTGTGAGGGTATGTATGAGTGTGTATGTATGTTACATAACGTATTTACCTCACACTCATTTGTGGTGGAAAGTATTGAATATTCGACTTAGCCGAATGTAGCACTCTTACTTGTTTCTTGTCAATTATTCACTTTTGGATTTTTTTAGATTGAATTCACTCTTTTAATTCTCTCGACTGCATTTAGGCGAACATCAAGCTACAAACATACACACATATGTAGACAACTGCAGCAGCAGAGGCAGCAGCAACAAATTAACAACCTACAAAAAGTTAAAAATAAAATATGTTTGTTGTTGTTATTGTTGATGTTTTTCCACTTTTTTTTGGTGAAGGCAGTTGCGGCACCAGTGAAGTAGAAAGTCTTCCAAGTTTTTCTGCCACATAAACTCACACACACTCACACATACACATGAGTCCATAAACAAACCACAAATTAAGCCAACAACAAATGCAACTTAAAGAAGAAAAGAAAAAATTCGAATAAAAAAAATTAAGACGGAAATTTTCACGCGCGTTTGTAAACAATTTGACAACGAATTTTTTTTTGTTAAAAATTTTCTTAATAAAAATAAAAGTAAAAATAATTTTTTTTTAATAAGAAAAAGTGATAAGAAATAAATAATGATAGACAAGTGACAAAGAAAAAAAACAAAAATAATAATTAAAAATTGCAACAATTGGAAACATTCATATAAACAATTTAATGCCCTTCACCAACACAACTGAAAAGTGAGGTTATATTAGTGATCACAACGTAGAGGAGGTTCCTTAAAGTATTCTTGGACCATTTAAAATTCAGAGTTAATTTAGCAACACATATCCGTCTGTCTATTCGTACTTCTGTTTTTCGTTGTTTAAACGGTTAATCGGAACTTATTGAAATTCGACATGAGTTGTTGATTGGAGCTTTTCGCTTGTCATTGAAATCGGTTTGACAGATACAAGTTATAGACCTTTTTCTCGAAGCAGTTTCTAAATTAAAAAGATTTAGATTTTAGTAAAACGAATCTTACGGATTTCATTATCATTTGAAATACTTCTTGCAGAAAGGATTAAAGGAAACAACATTATTATCATGGTTGCCAGATAATTTTTGGGCAAAATCGCCAAATTTAGAGAGAAAAAATCGTCAAATTAACGTTTCGAAAAAAATTCATCAACATTACAAATTACTTATGAATATAGTTGTTTTTCCTAAAAGGATTATAATTAAAGTATTGAATATTTTCAAAAATGTTTTAGAAATTTTTTTAGAAAACTCTCCGAAACTTTTTTAGGAGAACGAAATAGTACAGTGTGGTTCAAGTGGGCTTGTTTTACTTCAGTCTTTAAGATGAATTAACATTGACACCGTTTTGAAGTTATTTTCCCAAAATATATTTTTAATGTGTTAACTTTCCTTGAAAAGTACGCTGCAACAGTTTCTTTGCTTCTTAAAGTACCCGCAGATACCGATTTGTAAGACGATTGTTACTGAAATTTTATCGATTTATACCAAAGTCATTATTATATGGACTATGGGTAATTTTTATTGAATTGTCAAATTTGTAGCGATAAATCGTCAAAGTGCCATAAAATCTGGCAACAGTGATTAAAATATACATCAAGAGAAAAGTATTATACGAATTTTTAAGTACGCGGAAACTGTTATACTGAATTTTTAGATATGTATAATAGATCACAAATCGTATGCCAAAAACTTCTAAAAAACGGTTTTATTAAGCTTTACAGTGGGCTCTATAGATGAAGTATAAAGCTACAGCAAAAGGCAGAAATAAAGTTAAATTCTATGAAATTTTCGAAGCTAAGATCTGTGGAATGTTTTAAGGTTCAACTTCAAAATTTCCCAATTTGAATGTCCTAAATAGGAGTTTAGGAAATATTTTTTTTTGATTTTACAAATATCTAAATCGTAGAATCAATTTAATTGTGGTTCAAAATAAATTTCCATAAAAAGGATTATTATTGTGTTGACTGTGATTAGAAAAAAACGGCCACCCCGATGGATTCTTAGTAAAAAAATTCTCCAAATATAAAATTTCATACAATTTACGAAGGTGTACATCAAATGATATGACTTTCTCGAAAGTGTTATCTTGTCCTGTTATCTCATATTTAGAATTTTGGATTTTATGTGGGAAGTTACATACCGAATTTCTGGCGTTTTAGCAGTTCAGGATCATATCGCGATATTGTCCACTATTCATAGCAATTGTTAGGCTCATTCTCTTTCCGTGTAATTTCGTTAACTGTGTTTGCAATTTTGGTGACATCCTGGAATGAAGTTGTAGGTCCATAAAACTCGTAGGAAAAAACTAGTAGACATAAGACTGGTTTCATTCAACCGGTAAATAATGTTCAAAATTATACAAGAATCATTTCAAAATTACGAAAGTCCCACTTCGGAAAATCAGAATCGCTTATTTTGGGAAATAATTATGTAACTTTTGATCTGTTGGACGAATTTGCAAGCAAAAAACCCATAATGAAAGAAGAGGAGTGTCGCATTATAATTTGAGAGTTTAGATCCCGTAGGTTCTACTTGAGGAGAGTTGCAAGGACTCAAAGTGAAGTAATGCGTGTTAAATTTTTGAATTTGACGAGCGATTAAAAAATTTTAAGTTCAATGTTCCCCACTATGCATTACTATAACTTCTCCCATGGAGCTGCTATGGGGTCCAATCTGACAAAATTATATTGCTTTTATTTTGGATTAACTGCATGCAATTCCATCAAAAGATTTTACCAGAAAAAGTCGATTCTGATTGTTGGAAGTGTGGCCATGTGGCGATTGGCATGATTAAGAAAGAGAAAGGTAGCGACAATGTTATACCGGATATCAAGTTATTGTGTTTACGTATATGGAACCGTTATGTTCATACACTAACTTATAAAGTGTTTCAGGTGAAGGGTATTAATGATTCGATTATGCCGAATTCAATATTTTACCTTGTTTTTTTGTTTTGAACTAAAAACAAGTTAAAATCACTTTTATTTTTCACTGCAAACTGCAATTTAAATAATTATTTATATCTACCAGTTGTTGTTGGTGTTGTATCTTAATTCACCCATTTTTTTCTCTATGGTTTTAGCAAAAAACACTTAAATCCAGTTTTTATTTTAAGTTTATTTTTTTAAAGTTAAAGAGAATTTCATAACAAGAATTTTAAAATTATAAGAAAAAATACAAATTAAATAAAAAACAGCAACAACAATAACAAGATTTTAGCGATTTTAAATTAATAAAAAATTCAAATCTCATAAACCGTTAAAAAAAATTATCAAAACAACAAAAAAAAACATACATGATTTGAGGAAAAAAATTGTTATTAAATGCTGCAGATAATTAAATGAAAGAAAAATTGAAAAAAAAAATATTTAATTAAATATTTAAAATAAAATTATTTATTTTTTTCAAAATCAACCATCGAGCGAACATGTCGGATATTTATTATTGCAGTAAGGTGAGTTAAAATTTAATTCATTTAATTAATTTATTAAATTTATGCCATAATTTTAATAAATTTTGCTGTTTTTTTTCTTTGCGTTTTTTGTTTTGTTGTTGTTAAGTTAAACTTGATAAGAATTATTGTAGGCCAGTTAGCCTTGTTATGAATGGTTGGCTTTTATGTTTAACTCCAGTTAAAAAGTTGTTTTAAATGGTCAACATAACCACACATACACTCACACACATATATGACTAAAACATAAGCTTTTAACCAGAGACCACATACATTGAGAGAAATAAAGGTGGGAGTAATATAGAACAAACATTCAAAATAACTGTAACAATTAAGGTGTGAGATTAAAAAATTCTTAACATACATAAATGTAAATGAAAACGAAACCACTAAAGTTATAGTTTTAAGTGGGCACAAGTGTTAGTCATTCCATGTTTAAAGCTAAGAAGGAATAATCTAAGATCCCATAATACGTTTCGTCATCCATTATGCAGTAAGAATATTTTTTTTTCTAGAAAATTTGACTTCAATTTCCATGCTCTGTAATTTTAGCAGCGTTCCTTTTTAGAGCCTTGTATGCTTTCAGCTTAAACTTTTCGTACCTAATTGTCCAAGCCCTGAGCTAAACGGCCTGCTTTCCCACTGTATATGTTGGGAGCTCTTTTGAAAATGCTTTCTACTTTTTGTCTTAAGAAACATTATGGTGGATCATTTCTTCTATCTGATCCAGGTTTTCTAGTAACGGACAAGTTCTCTCGGTATTGTTTAATAACATTGTAAACAGTTTGAAGGCAGACCTTTAAATGCTGCGTCACCTTTTTGTAGGACTAATAGTGTTTAAAAAAAAAACAGACATATTTAGAAAACCGGTTTTCGAGTTATTAAAAAATAGACTTAAAAGCCCATTATTTTTAGAAATGAAGAGTGTTTCTTTCTTAGACAAATCTAAGTTATAGGTTTATATCTCTTTAATTAATAAAATGGATATTACTGGGTAAATGATAAAAAATTCCTTTAAAAACCGTTTAACTGACTGAAAAAACCGGCAGGTCAAATAATTCAAAAATAGAAATTCTTCGAAACCTATCGATTTCTGAAATGCAAAAAAACCGGTATCGGTTCTTGAATACACTAAGGACTAAGTTAGGTTTTGTTGAATATATAATATAATTTTAATACTCCCTTTTTTCCGACCACTCATTTTAATCAGGTTCACATTAATGGTAATTTGATTCAAAATAATAATAATAATAATAATAATAATAATAATAATAATAATAATAATAATAATAATAATACTTGAGTTAACAATTTTAATAAAAATCGTGTGTTAAGAATTTTTTTATTTAACTCCCCATTTTTAATTGCTTCATTTGCCAAAGAGTATTAGACAACTTTTAAGAGAGTCATTGAGAGGCCATCAAAGAGAGTTCTTAAAGAATTTTAAAACTGACCCTGTTTTTTGCTGTTTGTTTTGTCTGCATTTAGAAGTTTTCCGCGTTCTTTTATTTCTTTTTTTCCTTTTTTCGCTTATTTTCTGCATTAACAGGTGTTTTTTTCTTATTACTTTTTTTACCATAATTTATCAGTTATTCAACAAACTTAATTGTTTTTTTTGCTTTTAATAATCATTATTATTAATTATTGTTAACTAATGAATTTTATATAACAATTTATTATTATTTTTTTTTAATTAAAAAACCGGTTCATTACAAAATCATTTCAAAGATAAATTTTCCCTCCATGAATTATGGATTTTTCTGATAATTTAATATTTTGGATTCAAAACTGGTAATTTTTTTTGAAAAAAATCGATATCTTTTCGTTTTATAAAAATTTTCCCTAAAATTCTCTTTTAAGAAAAAACTTTCTAAAAATTCTCATTTTTCTTTAATTTTTCCAAAAATTTTATTAATTTTATAGAAATTTTGCTTATAATTCTCTGTCTTTGGGAAAATTTTCTTATAATTCTCTCTCTTTGAAAAATATTAGCTTTTCTTAAAACTCTCTATCTCTCTCTCAAGAAAAAACCTTTCTAAATATTCTCTCTTAGAAGTTAATTATCTTAAAATTCTCCCTTAAGAAAAAATTTTCTCTCTTTGAAGAAAATGTTCACAAAATTTTCTTTTTAGAAAAAAATTATCCCGAAATTCTATTTAAAAGAAAATGTTTGTCAAATTCTCTCTTAATAGAAAATTTAATAGAATTTGGCAATAAATTCTCTTTTCAGATAATAATTTTGCAACTTTTTTTTAAGAGAACATTATTTCAAAGTTGTCATTTTAGAGAAAATGTTCTCAATTTTTTTTCTTAGGAAAAATAAAAAAATAAAAAGAACTTTTTTTAATTCATTTTCTTTAACTTCATTGAAAAAGAACTCATTTTAGGAATTGTTTTAATAAAAACAGGTTCTTTAGATTCTCTTTCTAAAGAACATCTTTTCGAATTTTTCTCTTCAGACAAATTTTTTTAATTCTCCCTTAAGGAAATTAAAAAAAAAAAAATAAAGACAAAAAATCTCAAAAAATATTCTCTAAAGATTTTTTAATTCACTATTAAGAGCAATTTTCTTTTTTGAGAAAAATTATATTTTAAGGGAAATTTTTTTTTCAAATACTCTTTCAAGTGATTTTTTTTTTTTTTTTTTTTTGCAAATTCACTTTCCAAAAAATGTTTTCTCAAAATTCTCTTTGCAGAAAAAACCTTTGCCAAATTGTTTTTTAGAAAAAATTTTCTCAAAAATTCTCTTAAGAAATTCATTTATTATTATTTTCTTTTAGAAAAATTTCTGAAAATCCACTTTTTAACGAAAATTTTCAAAAAGTAAAAATATGTCTATTTGCATATGTTATTTTAATTTTACTTTTATTTTTAGAAAAAGTTCTCTTTATTCTCAAATTACAATTTTTTCTTAGAGAAATTTGTTGTAAATAAATTTAAGAAATTTTTGCACAAAATTCTTTTTATAAAGAAAATTTTCTTTTTTCGTTTTATACGTTTTTTTTTTTGCCAATTTCTTTTAAAATAATTTTTTTTTCAAAATTTCCTATTAAAATAAAAGTTTCCTTAATTTTTTTTAAGAAAAAGAGAAAAATTTATTCAATACTTCCTTTTAAGAGAAATTAACCTTAAAAATCTCTTTTGAGAGAAACTGCATAAAAAATTCTCTTTAAATAAGAATCTTTCAAAAATGTTTCTTATTTCTCTTTTTTTTAGACAATTTTAGAAAAACTTTTCTCAGAATCCTTTTTTTGGAGAAACTTTTCAAGTGATCTTTTATCAATTTCTCTTTTCAGAGATTATTTTTTTAAATTTTATTTTCAGGGGAAATTTACCATAATTTTCAAAAAAAAATCTGTTTCTAGAAAAAATTCAGCTTCAATGAAAGGAAATTTTTGAGAGAAAAATCTTGTGGTTTTTTATTTTTTAATTTTCTTTTATTTTCAAATTCTCTTTTACTTTTCTTTTCTAAGAAAAATTTTAAAAATTTTTTAGAAAAAAATTTTTAAAAATTATTTTTTTTGGCGAAAAACTTTAAAAATTTTGGCGAAAAACTAAAAAATTATATAAAACAAAGAATGATTAATTAATCATAAAATTAGTTCTATTTTTGTCTATAACTTTTTGTCTACTAAAGCGATTTTGGTGATTTTTGGAATCGTAATGACGTATATATTTGTTGATGTTATGACAAATTAAATTTAATTAATTTTATTATAATTTGTGGATTTATAATTGATAATATTACGAAAGTTTTGCGCTTTAATAAAGAGGTTGTCTCAGATATCGGTCTATATCCCTTAACATACTGAACTGATTTGGCTGGACTGGCAGACGGACAGAGAGACAGACGGACAGAGAGACAGACGGACAAACAGACAGATGGTCATAGCCAAATCGACTCAGATTTTGATTTGATGCAAGAATATATATTTATACATTATGGCGCTTTAGATGATTCTTTTATAACGTTACACACGGAATGACAAAGCTAATAAACCCTCTTCCCCACTTGTTGTGTGGTGGAGGGCATAATAAAATTCTTAATTTGCATTAAATTTAAATGCTTGATAAACAAACAAACAAACAAACTAAAATTAAATAAAACTGAAAAAAAAAACTAAATAATTATTGTCAAAAAAAAAAAAAAAAACAATAAATCGACCTTGAGATTTTTGTCTTTTTAGAGTTTTTTCTTTGGTTTAAAAAATACAAATTGCTTATTTTAGGCCTTGTAAATTATTTAAATAAGTTTATATTAATTATTATTATTAAAATACAAAAATATTAAATAATTAATAACAACAATTAAACAAATTATTTAAAGAGTAATTAATTAAACTTTAATCTTTTTTTTAACCGTTTGCTTGGATTTTGATCTTTATTGATCTTCTGCTCCAAAGTTTTAAACAAAATTTCCAAAAAAATTAATTAAAAATGTGACTGATTTAAGCCAGACATTAATTATTTCTTTTAACTTGGCTTAAAATTTGTTTTAACTGCCGCTAGATAAATTTGTGAGCCAAAAAAGTATTTAAAATGTTTTTATACCCTCCAAGACCACAAGTGGTGAGAGGGGGGGGGGGTGGTTTATTAATTTTTATTTATTTTATTTATTAACTTTGTCATACCGTATGTAAAAAGGAACTATCACAGATTCCATAATGTATATATATTCCTAATCTGAGTCGATTTTGATATGTCCGTCTGTCTGTCTATCTGTTTGTTTTTGGCATGCTCACATCCACAATTATACACAGAGCTCAATGGAATTTGGTTTAAATATTTGTTATAGTCCTAAGAAGTTTCCTATTTAAAACCAGCAAAATCGGTTTAGTATATTTAAAGATATACATCGATATCTGAGGCAACCTCTAAATTCAAGCAAAAAACTTTCTTAAAATTTTGCCATAAAAAACGTTCATATAAGTGTATGTGTGTTATATATGAAACATAATGTAATTACTTCACATACATTTCTGTTGAAGGGTATTGAAGATTCGGCATAGCCGAATATCGCATTCTTACTTGTTCGAACAACATTTTTCCCGCAATCATAATTTGTTGTCTACAAATTGACACAAAAGACAAAAATGCATAAAATACAACATAAATTAACGAAATTTACTTATAAAAACATTCAATAATGTGAAACATACAAAAAATCATTTAAATTGTGTGAAGAAGAGTTAAATGTTCGTTTTAGTTGTTGTTGTTGTTGATGTTTGGCAAAAGTAATTTTAAATTTATTACCAATTTCAACGCAAAACCCCTGAAAGGGGAGACTTAACTAACAAAAAATTTCCTAATGGTGGCGATCGTAATGATAGCGATGACGATGTTTTAAAACGATGTTGAGATATAATGTTTTAAGACAGGGTTAATGGACACAGATGTAACAGAAACATGAATTTTTGTAAAAAACGCGTTTAATGCAGCAGCACTTTGTGTGATTGTGTGACATTATCATTATTATTTTCTTTAGCAGTTGTTTTTGAGAGTTAAAGGTGGGTGGACGCAAAAAGATTTAAACATTTTTGTTATTATTAAATTATTTTTTAAGAGAAAATTCTCTTTATTTTCCCAATTCTGTTTAAGAAGATTTTTTTTTCAAAATTCTCTTTTTTTAGAAAATTTTCTCAAAATTCTCTTTTTTGAGAAAATTTTCTCAAAATTCTCTTTTTTGAGAAAATTTTCTCAAAATTCTCTTTTTTGAGAAAATTTTCTCAAAATTCTCTTTTTGAGAAAATTTTCTCAAAATTCTCTTTTTTGAGAAAATTTTCTCAAAATTCTCTTTTTTGAGAAAATTTTCTCAAAATTCTCTTTTTTGAGAAAATATTCTCAAAATTCTCTTTTTTGAGAAAATTTTCTCAAAATTCTCTTTACTGAGAAAATTTTCTCTAAATTCCTTTATAAGTGATAATTTTATCCAAGTTTCACTTTTAGAGAAATTTCTCTCTAAATCATCTTTTTGTAGAAAACTTTCTTAAAATTTTCATTTTTTAGTAAATTTTATTTAAAAAAAATGTACTGAAAATCCTCTTTAGGAAAAATTTCCATCTTAAAGAAAATTGACTCAAAGGTCTCTTTAAAAAAATCTTTATATATTCTATTTTTACAGAAAATGGTTTCAAAATTATCTTTTCAGAGAAAAATGTCTCAAAATTTTCTCTTCAGAGAAAATTGTCTGAAAATTCTATTTTAATAGAAAATTTCTCATTAAAGAAAATGTTTTCTAAAAATTAACAGAAAATTTTCCACAAAAAAAATTTTAAAGAAAATTTCCTCAAAATCTTTTCAAATAACTTTTCCTACATCCCTCGATAATTACAACGGCTTAAGAAAGATGTTTATGACCATATTTGCATGAAAATGTAAACATTCATTCGTTCATTCATTCATTGCTTTCTAATTGTTGTTGCTGTTGATTTTTTTATTTAAATTGTTTTTGTTTGTGTTGTTGTCATTGTCGCCGTCATAGACATTAAAACAGCAGCACCAACATAAAACACCAACCAGAAAAAGTAACAACAACAAAAACTTAAAAAATCATTAAAAAACTCACAGATTCACTTTCACTCTTGTGGAGGAGCTTGACTGGAGGAGAGCACGCGTTTTTTTGTTAAAGTTTATAGTTTGATGGCAAATACAAATGCTGGTTGTTGCTGGTTTTCTTAACTTAAAATAAATAAAAACAACTGAACATAAAAATAATGTTTAAATCGCCACAAATGATGATGTTTAATGATACATGATGATCATAGTAATGTTGATGATAATGATGATGATGATCATTATTATCATCAAGTAATCGATAAAGTTTTTTAGGTGAAATTTTTTTTACAAATAATCAATATAAATTTTTTGTCATTGTTGTTATTGTTGTTGTTGCTGTTAATGGTATTGAAATTATAACGGTTAATCAATTGTTTATTATTTCACTTTTTTTTTGAAATTTTTGATTTTTTCGAAACTGTAAACGCATTAATTTTCTTTACGAAAATATTTGGTAACATTTTTTCGTTTTTTTTTCTATTACAAACAAAATTTCTTAATCTTAAAAGCCTTAAGCGACAAATGGCCATAATGTGCGACCACAGCAACAATTTTGCGTTAGAGTCAAACCAGACAACAAGAAACAAATAAAGAAGAAATAATCATTTTAAAAAAATATCATTTTTCACCATGACAATTACAAAAGACATATTTTACTGTTTAAGCGTTTTTAAATCGCCTTTTGGAAAACATGCTTTAATAAGCTTTAGGGGTGATGACTTTTTCCAATTATATAGACAACAATTTAAGGTAAAAATTACAAAAAAAGCAGAGAAATTAATTGTATTTCAAATTGATTATGAAATTAATTATATTGATTAAAAATTGTGTAAAAAACTAATAAAGCTTTTGAAGCTTACATCATAACACACAGAGAAAGTTTTCCAAAAAACTATAATTTACAAATTATTTGTTAAGATTTCTTTTACAGGATTTTTTTTTGAATTATTAGAAAAATATTTCTAAAATTCTTAAAATTTTCTTGGATAAGAAAATACTTTCACCATTTTTTCTCTTCACGTAACATTCACTTACAGAGAACATTTTCCTAAAATACTCTTTAAAGAGAAAATAATTTAAAAATGTTCATTGCAGAGAATTTCTTAATTTTTTTTCTCCTTTAAAAAAAATTCTTATAAATTTCTTTAAAGAGAACCTTTTTTTGAAAATCTGTTTCAAAATTTCTCAAAAACTTTTTGTAAGAGAAATTATTTTTTAAATTCCCTTTTTAAGAGTTTTTAAACCCTCCTTATAAGAAAAATTCTCACTTACTAGAGAAATTTCTACAAAAAATTCAAATGTTTTTTTATGATTTTTTTTAATTCTTAAATTTCTCTTTAAAATATTTTTAGAAATTTGTTTAAAATTCTCTTCTTAGAGGAATTTGTCCTCGTCATTGACAAAAATGTCGAAGAATTATTATTATTAAAATTATTTTACATATAAATTTTCTGAAATTTCTCTTTTTATTGAAATTTTTCTCTTTAGAATAATATTTTCTCAAAATCTTTTTTAATTTAAGAAAATATGTTTAAAATAATTTTTTAAATCCTCTTTAAATAGAAAATTTTCTCTTTAATATCTAATGTTAAGAAATCAAAATTCTCTTAGAAAAACTGTATTAAAATTTTCATTTAAAGAAATTATAATTTCTCTTATAAGAGAACTTTTTCCAAAATTAATTAATTTTCCTAAAGAAGAGAATTTTGAGTAAATTTTTTTAAAGAAAACAATTTTAGATTTGAAAATTTTCCAATTTTCTCAAAATTTCTTTTTTTTAATTTTACCAAAGTTCTATTTTTCAAGATATAAATTTATCTTTAAAGATTTTTATCTTAAATTTTACAAAAAAAATTTTCTCAAAATTCTTTTAAGAAAATATTATCAAAATGATCATTTTTAAGAAACTTTTCTCAAAATTCTCTCTTTTTAGAAATTTTTATCAAAATTATTTATTTTTTACCAAATTGTTTCATGCTCTTAATAAAGGACATTTTTTCAAAAATTTTCTGAAAATTTTTGAAAAAAACTTTCTCTAAGAAAGTTTTTTCAAATTCTGTTTTAAGAGAAATTATACTCAAAACTCTTTTTTAATGCAAATACATTTTTTAAATAAAATTTTCTAAAAAATTCTCTTTTAAGAGAAATATTTTTAAAAATTATCTTTAAAAGAGAATTTTTTTAAATTTTCAAAATTCTAGCTTTGAAGAGAAATTTTGAAAATTCTCTTTTTTTAGTTCTTTAAGAGGAAACTTTTTATATATGTATTTCCTTTTTGAGAAAAAATTCTCAAAATTACCTCGTTTATGAAAATAAATGAAATAAATAAAATAACTGAACATAAAAATATGTTTAAACCAACAGAAATGATGTTTAATGATTCATGATGATACATAATGACGATTACCATCATAAAGTTATCGATTCAGTTTTTAGGTTAAATTTTTACGAAAAAATTCTCTTTTAAGAGAAAATTTTCATAAAAGTTGTCGATAAAGTTTTTAGGTGAAATTTTTACGAGAAAATTTTCATAAAATTCTCTTTTAAGAGAAAAATTTCATAAAATTCTCTTTAAGAAAAAATTTCCATAAAAATCTCTTTTAAGAGAAAAATTTCATAAATTCTCTTTTTAGAGAAAATTTTAATAAAATTCTCTTTTAAGAAAAAATTTTCATATAATTCTTTTAAGAGAAAATTTTCATAAAATTCTCTCTTAAGAGAAATTTTCATAAAATTTTCTCTTAAGAGAAAAATTTCATAAAATTCTCTCTTAAGAGAAAAATTTCATAAAATTCTCTCTTAAGAGAAAAATTTCATAAAATTCTCTTTTTAGAGAAAATTTTCATAAAATTCTCTTTTAAGAGAAAATTTTTTTAAAATTCTCTTTAAGAGTAAATTTTTATAAAATTCTGTTTTAAGAGAAAATTTTCATAAAATTCTCTTTAAAGAGAAAATTTTCATAAAAATCTCTTTTGAAAAAATGTTCTAAACATTTCTTTTTTTTAGAAATTTTAAAAATTCTATTTTAAAAATTCTATTTTAACAGAGAATTTAAAAAAAATAGATTTTGGGAAAAAAATTTTTTACAGGTTTTTTTAATATTTTAGAATTTTTTTGTTTTTGAGAGAAAAATTTACTGATTTTTTTTTTAATTTGGTTATTTTGGTTTATATTTCTCTTAAAGCGAGAGCATTCAAGTGATTTTCAAGGAAGAAATTCAATTGTGTTAATAAAAAATTCTGTAAAATTATATCTTTATTCTCTAGAACAGAGCTTTCCATCTTATTAGTCTTCTATTTTTATTACCACAAAGTACGTGTTGTCTTTTTTACCCTTTAAAACGTTAAAACTGTTTTTAGTTGAAAACTATTTAACAACTTTAAATATTTTATTATTTTGTAGACAATTGAATTTCAATTGGATTTAAGAAGTTAACAATGACAATAACTTCAATTTTAAACTGTAAAACGGAAAAAACAGTTCTAATTATCGAAACAATTGAGAATTTATGTTAAAACTTTAAAAACATGAAAATTATCACAAAAGACATGAATTTTAAAATTCTGTTATTATTTTTCTAAAACCGCAAGATATTTGAAATTAAAGTTGAAAATAAATAAATAAAAAAAAAATAAATAAAATATAAAAAAATAAAAATCACTAATTGAAAACTAATTTAAAAGTGAATTAAACTTGAGTTATTAAACAAACATGTTTCTCTTCTAAATCGATTTTAATTAATTTAATTTAAGAAAAATGTTTTTATTTCCAATGATTTTTTAAATTTTTTCTGTATTTTTAATTTTATATCATTAACATGTTTTTTTATTAAGAAATAAAAATTATTGAAAAATTTAATTTAAAAGTACCGGAGGCGTAACATTACGATCAACATTAAATCGTACGAATAATTACAAAACATAATGATTTTGATTAAACTCAAATAAATTAAAAAATACGAGGTTCTTAAATTTTTTAAATTTATAAAAAGTTGTTTAGATTCTAACAACTTTTTTATAAAATAATTGCTGAGAGTCCAACA
Source organism: Cochliomyia hominivorax (assembly GCA_004302925.2). Lineage (NCBI taxonomy): Eukaryota > Metazoa > Arthropoda > Insecta > Diptera > Calliphoridae > Cochliomyia > Cochliomyia hominivorax. Next base: position 25,595 of record PYHX02000343.1, read on the forward strand.
ACATTTTTATGGAAAAAATTGCATGGATTCCAAAAACTTTCGTCTCGAAAACCTTGCCTGGATGCTAACAACTTTTCTCTAGTAATTGTTCTGCAACTTTTCTATAGAAAAGAGGTTGCTTGGTTTCCGACAACTTTTCTATAGAAAAGAGGTTGCTTGGTTTTCCAACAACTTTTCTATAGAAAAGAGGTTGCTTGGTTTCCAACAACTTTTCTATAGAAAAGAGGTTGCTTGGTTTCCAGCAACTTTTCTATAGAAAAGAGGTTGCTTGGTTTCCAGCAACTTTTCTATAGAAAAGAGGTTGCTTGCTTGGTTTCCAATCAACTTTTCTATAGAAAAGAGGTTGCTTGGTTTCCAACAACTTTTCTATAGAAAAGAGGTTGCTTGGTTCCAGCAACTTTTCTATAGAAAAGAGGTTGCTTGGTTTCCAGCAACTTTTCTATAGAAAAGAGGTTGCTTGGTTTCCAGCAACTTTTCTATAGAAAAGAGGTTGCTTGGTTTCCAGCAACTTTTCTATAGAAAAGAGGTTGCTTGGTTTCCAGCAACTTTTCTATAGAAAAGAGGTTGCTTGGTTTCCAGCAACTTTTCTATAGAAAAGAGGTTGCTTGGTTTCCAATCAACTTTTCTATAGAAAAGAGGTTGCTTGGTTTCCAATCAACTTTTCTATAGAAAAGAGGTTGCTTGGTTTCCGACAACTTTTCTATAGAAAAGAGGTTGCTTGCTTGGTTTCCAACAACTTTTCTATAGAAAAGGTTGCTTGTTTGTTTCCAACAACTTTTCTATAGAAAAGGTTGCTTGTTTGTTTCCAACAACTTTTCTATAGAAAAGAGGTTGCTTGGTTTCCAACAACTTTTCTATAGAAAAGGTTGCTTGTTTGTTTCCAACAACTTTTCTATAGAAAAGAGGTTGCTTGGTTTCCAACAACTTTTCTATAGAAAAGAGGTTGCTTGGTTTCCAGCAACTTTTCTATAGAAAAGAGGTTGCTTGGTTTCCAGCAACTTTTCTATAGAAAAGAGGTTGCTTGGTTTCCAGCAACTTTTCTATAGAAAAGAGGTTGCTTGGTTTCCAGCAACTTTTCTATAGAAAAGAGGTTGCTTGGTTTCCAGCAACTTTTCTATAGAAAAGAGGTTGCTTGGTTTCCAGCAACTTTTCTATAGAAAAGAGGTTGCTTGGTTTCCAGCAACTTTTCTATAGAAAAGAGGTTGCTTGGTTTCCAGCAACTTTTCTATAGAAAAGAGGTTGCTTGGTTTCCAGCAACTTTTCTATAGAAAAGAGGTTGCTTGGTTTCCAGCAACTTTTCCATAGAAAAGAGGTTGCTTGGTTTCCAGCAACTTTTCTATAGAAAAGAGGTTGCTTGGTTTCCAGCAACTTTTCTATAGAAAAGAGGTTGCTTGGTTTCCAGCAACTTTTCTATAGAAAAGGTTGCTTGTTTGTTTCCAACAACTTTTCTATAGAAAAGGTTGCTTGTTTGTTTCCAACAACTTTTCTATAGAAAAGAGGTTGCTTGGTTTCCAACAACTTTTCTATAGAAAAGGTTGCTTGTTTGTTTCCAACAACTTTTCTATAGAAAAGAGGTTGCTTGGTTTCCAGCAACTTTTCTATAGAAAAGAGGTTGCTTGGTTTCCAGCAACTTTTCTATAGAAAAGAGGTTGCTTGGTTTCCAGCAACTTTTCTATAGAAAAGAGGTTGCTTGGTTTCCAGCAACTTTTCTATAGAAAAGAGGTTGCTTGGTTTCCAGCAACTTTTCTATAGAAAAGAGGTTGCTTGGTTTCCAGCAACTTTTCTATAGAAAAGAGGTTGCTTGGTTTCCAGCAACTTTTCTATAGAAAAGAGGTTGCTTGGTTTCCAGCAACTTTTCTATAGAAAAGAGGTTGCTTGGTTTCCAGCAACTTTTCTATAGAAAAGAGGTTGCTTGGTTTCCAGCAACTTTTCTATAGAAAAGAGGTTGCTTGGTTTCAATAACTTTTGCTTGGATTCTAACGAATTTTCTCTAGATTAATTTCTTTGATTCCTGCAATTTTTGCTAGAAAATGTTGCTTTGCAGTTTTGATTTGCGTGCCAACCCTCGTAATAATACTTGTAACCATAAATATTTATAAACTCTGCAAAGTTTTGATTACGTTGAACTGTCAATGAGTTAAAACATCGTACTACACCTTATTTTTTAGATTTTTTTCTTAATTTTTTTGTTGTCTTCAATTGTGGTACGTGAAGTAAAAATGCATAAAACTATTGACTTTTTCATGGTTTGTTTTCGTAATTTTTTTCTGTCTTCTATTTCTTCTAGAGAAGAGAAAAAAAAGAATAACGACAACAACAACATTGTTTGGCTTAATGCCAACTTAAAAGAACAGGTTAGTTACAGCTCACTAAAACAACTAACTATTTTAACACTCATACACATACATACAGACACTTAAACACTAATACAAATGCAATATGCAATTTAAGTACAACAAACTAAAATATGAAAATATAAGATTTTTATTAAACTTTTTTTTGTCTTTTTCTTCGAAAATGTTTTTGTGTAAAAATCAAAGAAATTTTTGAAATAAAAAAGACAAAAAAAAAATAACAGAAACTGAATCTGTATCTGAAACAATATTGGGAATATTTCTGTTGAGGTTTTCTTAACAAAATATTTGTAGATCTTGTAATTTGTTTGGAATTTGTTTATTATTTTTCTTAAGTTGTGATCACAAATTATTAGCCATTGTTGCATTTTCAGAAATAGAAAAAATTTACATTTTTATAAATTATTTTGAAAGATTTTGTTTTTTGCTTTTGAAAAAGTAAATAAATAAATTTTGTAATATTTTAAATGTTTTTGTTTTTTTTTTTTTTGGTAATTAAAACTCTGGGAGGGTAAAATTTTATTAATTGAAATTGTTGCTGAATTTCCCATGTTTAAAATTAGTTACAACAATTAATTGTCTTTTTGGTCTTTTTGTCCGATTTAAAATTAAAATAAATATTTGAACAAGAAATTGTTGAAAATTTTATTGTTCTTCAGTTTTGTTTTTCTTAAAATTAACATTTTAAAATAATTATTTAAATTTTTATTTAAAAAACATGTTTTAAATACTTTAAACGTTTATGGAATAAATTTGGTGACTACATACAAACATGAAGGTCTTTAAAAGGCTATAGAATTGGTTAATCATATCAAACAACATCTTGCTCTGTTACTCGCAACATTTTTATAGAAAAAAACTCATCAAATTTCAATATTTCATCTAAAAAAATTTCCGGCCTCTGTTCTCTAGAATAACTTTTTTGAATTCTAGCAACATTCCAATAGCTGCTTGGATATAGGAAATTATTTTGTAAACACTTTTCTTTAAGAAAATTGCTTAGATTCTAGCAAGGTTTTTTGCAAAAATGGTTGCTGGGAGTCCAACAACATGTTGCTAAGCTTTTAACAATCTTTCTATAGAACAAAATTTTTAGATTCTAACTACTTTCCTATAGAAAAGTTGCTTCTTAGATTTTGACAACTTTTCTATAGCAAAAGATTCTAATAACTCTTCTATAGAAAAGTTGCTGCTTTAGAAAAAGTTGCTTGGTTTTTAATAAATTTTCTATGGAAAAAGTTGTTTAGTTTTGAACAACTTTTTAGCTTGGATTCCAATAACTTTTCTATAGAAAAGAATTGATATCCATGAACTTTTCTATAGAAAAAATTACCTCTATCAACTTGTATATTGAAATGTTGCTTAGGATCTATCAACATTTCTAAAGAAAATGTTGTTCAGATTATATTTTAAAATTGTTTAGATGCAATAGACTTTTCTATACATAAAGGTGTTTGTTTTATAAGCATTTCTACACAATAAGTGTCTTCGTTTAATATATTTTTTTATAGAAAATGTTGTTTTAATTGAAATAACTTTTCTGTGGAAAATGTTGCTCAGATTTGAAACAATTTTCTGCAGAGAAGTTTGCTTAGATCCTTATAACTTATATATAGAAAAATAAGCTTGAATTCCAAAAAACTATTTTATAGAAAATGTTGCTTAAGTTTTTTTGATTTTTTCAATAAAAAATGTAACTTTGTTTCTGGCAACATTTTTTTAGAACATGTTGCAGAACAGTAAGTTTGTTTAATTTTAAATCATTTTGATTTTAGATCTTTTTTGCCATTTGATTTATTTGATCTCTGCTCTTTTCAAACAACAAATTTATTTAGAATTTACATTAAATCCATTAAGAATTTATGAAACTTTAGTTTCTTATTTCAAAATACTGGTTGTGCGAATAAATTAATAACAACATTCTTAAGTGTTTACAAAAATTATTATTTACAAATTAAAAAACAAATAATCGATTGACTGCAATAAAAGTGAAAAATTGTGAGGAAAAAAAGAATAGAAAAAGAAGAAGAATAAGAAAAAAAAACACTTTTATTTATTTGTCGTTAAATCAACAAAACATGATTGAAGTCAATGGAATTCTATAACATACTTCATATACAAAGTGGGTTAAATAAATTTACATACAAACACACATTAACACATACACTTAAAATGCATGTTTGTAATCACAAATACATGTTTAATGATGTTACATTGAAAGAAATAAGCATACGAATTCAAAAAAAGGGTGTATCTTCTTTAACGACTTCTGAACAAATTTTGAAACAAAAATATATTTAAATATTTAAATATTATTTAAAAATGTAAAACATGTCTTAAGTTAAGTATTTTTTTTTTAATTTTTTTTACCTAAAAACCAACGTTAAAAATTATTAATAAAAGAGAAAGTTAAATCACACCGAACAAAAAGAAAGAAATGAAAATAAATAAATTTAAAAAAAAAACATCATTTAAAATAAAACAAGTATGAATGCTATATTCGGCTATACCGAATCTTCAATACCCTACAACACAAATTCGTTTTGTTTTGTTTCGTTTATACACACTCACGCATACAGACGCATACAATATATAAAAGTTTTTCTTAAATATAACACGAAACACTTAAGCAGTCATAGTATTGGCTATATATTAGGCTAGAACCTTTTTTTCTTCTAAAGCGATTTTGATAATTCTTGGAAGAGCAATTAAGAACAGTAAAATTTCATTTAAAGTTGTCAATTGGTGATAAACAATTTTAAGAAAGTTTTTTGTTTGAACTTAGAGATTGTCTCAGATATCGGTCTTTATTTTATAATATACTGAACCGATTTTGCTGGTTTTAAAGGGGAAACTTCCCAGAAGTATTAAAAACCTCCAGGCCAAATTTTATTGAACTCCTTCAATAATTGTGAATGTGAGCCTGCCTACAACAGACAGATGGAAAGACAGACGAGGGTCTGTCTGGGGTCTGAGATGATTTCTTCTTTAGCGTTACACACGGAATGACAAAGTTAACATACCCTCTTCACCGCTAGTGCTAGTGGAGGGTATAATAAAGTTAAAGAAACTTCTAAGAAAGAAAACCTAAATAAAAAAGTTCTCACAATTTAATAACTTGATTAACATTATTTTTTTTTTTTCAAAAACACAACACAAATTAAACTCATTGACACTCACAGACATGACCGGGTTTCAGTTTATTTGTATTTATTTAAAATTTATTTTTACAAGAAATTTAAATTTAAATAAAAATTTAAATTCTGTAAGCTTCTCAGCGCCTACCTGAAACACAAAAACGTTTTATTCCAAGTGTTTGGGTAGAAAGAAACCTTGATTTTTAATTGTTTTCTTCAAGAAAAAGCTATAAATTTATTTGATAAAAAAAAAAATTCAAAATATTGTCATCATCAAAATTATTATTAATTTTAATTACAGTTTTATAGTTTTTCATTATTTTCTTTTGCCAACAATTAGTCACTTCATCTATTATTTAAAAGCTCAAAATAAAAAAAGACTTTAACTCACTCATTGATAAACATAAAACGTATCGCGTTTTTGCCTTCTTTCTTCTCTATAAATAACCTACTTTCTCATTGAAGATTTATTTTAATAAAAATTTATTCAACATTTATTGTTTTTCTTTTTCCTATTAATAGTAACAGACCACAAATATTTTATCAGGAAAGAAACTTAATGTTTCTTTAAAAAAAAAAAAAAATAATAATTTCAAAAATAAAAGACATTGGAGAATTTGGTAAAAGGAATGATAATAAAAATTTTAATTAATATTTTGTTAGATATTGAAAATAAATTATATAAAATTAATAAATATATATAAATAAAACAAAATATATTGAGTAAAACAAAAGAATTGCAAGAGACAAACACAAAAAAAAAATACTCATTCATTTGAATCATTTTTTGAAAGAAGAAACAAAAGATTTAAGACACAAACTTGTTTATAATGTGTTTTTACTTCATTTGTTCGGTTAACACTTAAGACACAAATACTCACACATAAATGCATAATAATAAATACACAAATATAGATTACAAATACTTCTGGTACAGTGAGTAATAAAAAAACAAAAAAAAAAATAGTAAACACTTTCAAAAAATATATAAAAATATATGTTCAAAAAACTTTTCTATTGAAGAATGTGATTAGATTCCATGAACTTTTCCATAAGCAAAAATGCTCAGAATGCTTTTCAAAAGAAAAACATGCTCATATTTCATATAGAAAAACTTGCTAAGATTCCAGCAATTTTTCTATAGTAAAAGATGGTTAGATTCTAAACAACTTTTCTATAGAAAAAGTTCTAAACAACTTTTCTATAGAAAAAGTAGCTTAGATTCTAAACAACTTTTCTATAGAAAAAGTAGCTTAGATTCTAAACAACTTTTCTATAGAAAAAGTTGATTAGATTCTAAACAAATTTTTCTATAGAAAAAGTTGTTTAGATTCTAAACAACTTTTCTATAGAAAAATTTGTTTAGAATCTAATCAACTTTTTCTATAGAAAAATTTGTTTAGAATCTAATCAACTTTTTCTATAGAAAAAGTTGCTTAGATTCTAAACAACTTTTGCTATAGAAAAAGTTGCTTAGATTCTAAACAACTTTTGCTATAGAAAAAGTTGCTTAGATTCTAAACAACTTTTGCTATAGAAAAAGTTGCTTAGATTCTAAACAACTTTTGCTATAGAAAAAGTTGCTTAGATTCTAAACAACTTTTGCTATAGAAAAAGTTGCTTAGATTCTAAACAACTTTTGCTATAGAAAAAGTTGCTTAGATTCTAAACAACTTTTCTATAGAAAAAGTTGCTTAGATACTAAACAACTTTTCTATAGAAAAAGTTGCTTAGATACTAAACAACTTTTCTATAGAAAAAGTTGCTTAGATACTAAACAACTATTCTATAGAAAAAGTTGCTTAGATTCTGACAACTTTTCTATAGAAAAAGTTGCTTAAACTTATCTTAAAATATAATATTTTTTCTTAAACTCTAATAACTTTTCCTAGACTCTAGCAACTCTTCTATAGAAAAAGTTGTTCGTTTCTAGTAATTTTGAAATTTTGAAAATTTACTTTCATTCCAAATAAAAGTTCTATAGATTTTTACATTTTTTCTATGTTAATTAGATTAATTAGATTCTAACAATTTTAATATTTTAGTGTAGTTTAAATCTGGTTTCTTTTAAATGAAAAACTTTTAAACAAAATTCTTAATAAATTTCAACTTTCTTTAGCAAATTTTTAAATTATTATTTTTTAATTGCTTAAGAAGTGTTAATAGAATAATAAAGAACTAGAAACAAATGTCATATAAAAATCTAGGCTAAAACCTTTAACTTATCTTTCCTAACCGCTGCTTGCAGTAGCAGTCACTAAAAGATGATCTTCTTCTTTTTTTTTTATTTTTCTTGTGTTAAATTTTGAAATCACACAATGATGACTTTAATAATCAAGATAATAATCATCATTATTATCGTCGTCATTGTCACATATACATACATGCATATAATGACAACATATACAAAGTGACATTTATTAAATGTTTTTTTTTTTTTTTTTTGTTTTTTTTTGCTCGTCTTCTGTTAAGTTGTTCTGTAGCTGCTGGTGTAGCTGTCTTAAGTCTTTTGTTTTTCTATGTTTACAATTTATTCTTTTGTTGTTGCTGTTTCAATTTGAATCGGATTTTAAACTTTTAGTTTCAGTTTTTATTTGGTATTTTCATAATTTAGTTAAGATTACAAAATACATTTTTCTCGACATTTAAAATTTTATTTTGTTTTTTTTTCTAATAAAAATTATTAATTTTTCTTAAGTTTCTTTTTTGCTCTCATTTCTTCTTTTTTCTTTTTTTTGAAAATATTTATTTTTCTCGCCGTTTATTCTCTTTATTTCCGTTTCTAAAAATTTATTGTTTTATTTAAATTTTGTTAATAAAGATTATGTAGTTTTTTTTATTGTTATTGTTGTTGCTGCTGCTGATGATGATGTTGATGTAGATGTTGATGTAGATTATGGTGATAGTTTTACTATTTTTTTAGTTTTTTAATTTTAAAACCTTCATTTTATTGCTTTGGGGCGTTAAAACTTTTACTTTTTAAACTGTTTTTATTATATTTTATTTTTGTTTTAGTTTTCGTCTTTTTTCTCTTCAAAAGACTTTAAAGACTTTTTAAATAATTAATTATTTTGGTTTTTGTTTTCGTTCTATAATTTGTTTTTAGTTTTCCTAACACATTTTGTAATATTATTAATTAAGTTTTAATTTCATGGTTGCGGGAGAAAATTTGTAATTTATTTTGTTACACAAAATGCGTTCAAAGCGATTTACTGATGCAGGTGCTCATAAAGACGTTTGCACATGTTAATTATACCCCCTTCAATATTACTGACATTATGGTTTTAAAGTTTATGGTTCTTATCTATTAAATTGAAATATTTTTGTTATTTAAACTAAATTATTAAGTGATTTAATGTTGCGCATTAGCACAAGCTTGTATCGTTCAAATTAATTCCACTAATAAATGAAAAAAAATATGAATGCAAAATTCACTGGTTTCAAACAAATGAAAAAACTTGTCAATTTCAGTTTAGATATTCTAACAAAATCTGAACTGAAATCAATTGTTCCCAAAGAAAAGTTGCTAGAATCTAAGCAACATTTTCTAACTAAGAGCTGTAAGAATCTACGAAATTTTTCTATACAAAAGCTATAAGAATCCAAGCAACTTTGCCCTAAACAAGTTATTACAATCTAAGCAACTTTTTCTTTAGAAAAGTTTTTACAAAACTTTTTCTATAGAAAACACATAACAACTTTTCTATAGAGAATGTTGCTTAGATTATAAAAACCTTTTTACAGATTATTTGTTTAGCTTCTTTTACTATCGAAAGGTGTTCAAATGAAACAAAAAAACTTTTTTGTTTCATTCTATAGAAAAGTTTTTACAATCTAAGCAACTTTTTCTATAGAAATTTGTTTAAAACTAATAATTTTTTTTCTATAGAAAATTCGTGAGAATTTAAGCAACATTTTCTATAGAAATGTTGTTAGAATTTAACATTTTTTAAAGAAATGTTGCTCAACATTTCTATGTAAATATTGTAGGAATCAACATTTTCTATATAAATATTGTAGGAATCAAAGCAACTTTTCCTATAGGAACTTTGTTAGAATCTTAGCAACTTTTCTTAGGAAACATTTTTAGAATTTAAGCAACTTTTTTTAAGAAAAGTTGATGCAACATATTCTTATAAAGCTGTATGAATCTTAGTAATGTTGTCTATAAGAATTAAAGAATCTATTGTTAAGAGTCAAACAACATTTTCTTTAGTAATGTTGTTAGATTCTAAGCAACATTTTCTGTAGAAAAGTTCTTAGAATCTAAGCAACATTTTTTATCAAAAAATAATTCATAGAAAATTAGGTCAATATATATTTAAAAGTCTTTTTATGTTGTTCTCTTGATAATTTGCATGCAAGAAATAATCTTCAGATTCAAAACCGTCACATCACCGTGTCGTCAGTTTAACAATGATTTTCAACACCTCCACTTCGGTTTGGAATAAATTTTAAGTGATGAATTGTTTAGTTTTTTTCTCCAAAATTAACTTAATTGCGTGTCTCTCTTTTTTTCTTACAATTATGTTGTTATTGTCTGTAAGTTTTGCAGAAAAAAACAACTCTTTTGTTGTAACACATTTTTTAAAAGTTGTTTTTTTCAAACTTTTAAGTTCTTTTTGTGTTACAAATTTAAAAAAATCAACACTCAAAGAGAAAGTCAAACATCTGTATCAAATTTAGTTGATTTTTTTATTTTTAATTTTCTTTCGTTTTATTTTTATTACAATCTAAACGTCAAACTTTTTACAATTAATCAGCTTTTTTTAAGCAACTTTATGTTAAGTTCTGAACGACAGCAACATACAAAAGTTGCTAAAAACCAAGAAACTTTTTATGTAGAAAACTTGATGGAAACGAATCAAATTTTTCTATAGAAAAGTTGTTGGAAACCAAACAATTTTTTCTAGAGAAAAATTGTTGGAAACCAAACAATTTTTTCCTAGAGAAAAATTGTTGGAAACCAAACAATTTTTTCTAGAGAAAAATTGTTGGAAACCAAACAATTTTTTCCTAGAGAAAAATTGTTGGAAACCAAACAATTTTTTCCTAGAGAAAAATTGTTGGAAACCAAACAATTTTTTCCTAGAGAAAAATTGTTGGAAACCAAACAATTTTTTCCTAGAGAAAAATTGTTGGAAAGCAAACAATTTTTTCCTAGAGAAAAATTGTTGGAAACCAAATAATTTTTTCCTGGAGAAAAATTGTTGGAAACCAAACAATTTTTTCCTAGAGAAAAATTGTTGGAAACCAAACAATTTTTTCCTAGAGAAAAATTGTTGGAAACCAAACAATTTTTTCCTAGAGAAAAATTGTTGGAAACCAAACAATTTTTTCCTAGAGAAAAATTGTTGGAAACCAAACAATTTTTTCCTAGAGAAAAATTGTTGGAAACCAAACAATTTTTTCCTAGAGAAAAATTGTTGGAAACCAAACAATTTTTTCCTAGAGAAAAATTGTTGGAAACCAAACAATTTTTTCCTAGAGAAAAATTGTTGGAAACCAAACAATTTTTCCTAGAGAAAAATTGTTGGAAACCAAACAATTTTTTCCTAGAGAAAAATTGTTGGAAACCAAACAATTTTTTCCTAGAGAAAAATTGTTGGAAACCAAACAATTTTTTCCTAGAGAAAAATTGTTGGAAACCAAACAATTTTTTCCTAGAGAAAAATTGTTGGAAACCAAACAATTTTTTCTAGAGAAAAATTGTTGGAAACCAAACAATTTTTTCTAGAGAAAAATTGTTGGAAACCAAACAATTTTTTCTAGAGAAAAATTGTTGGAAACCAAACAACTTTTTCTATAGAAAAGTTGTTGGAAACCAAACAACTTTTTCTATAGAAAAGTTGTTGGAAACCAAACAACTTTTTCTATAGAAAAGTTGTTGGAAACCAAACAACTTTTTCTATAGAAAAGTTGTTGGAAACCAAACAACTTTTTCTATAGAAAAGTTGTTGGAAACCAAACAACTTTTTCTATAGAAAAGTTGTTGGAAACCAAACAACTTTTTCTATAGAAAAGTTGTTGGAAACCAAACAACTTTTTCTATAGAAAAGTTGTTGGAAACCAAACAACTTTTTCTATAGAAAAGTTGTTGGAAACCAAACAACTTTTTCTATAGAAAAGTTGTTGGAAACCAAACAACTTTTTCTATAGAAAAGTTGTTGGAAAACTTCTAAAGTTGAACAAACTTTTTCTATAGAAAAGTTGTTGGAAACCAAACAACTTTTTCTATAGAAAAGTTGTTGGAAACCAAACAACTTTTTCTATAGAAAAGTTGTTGGAAACCAAACAACTTTTTCTATAGAAAAGTTGTTGGAAACCAAACAACTTTTTCTATAGAAAAGTTGTTGGAAACCAAACAACTTTTTCTATAGAAAAGTTGTTGGAAACCAAACAACTTTTTCTATAGAAAAGTTGTTGGAAACCAAACAACTTTTTCTATAGAAAAGTTGTTGGAAACCAAACAACTTTTTCTATAGAAAAGTTGTTGGAAACCAAACAACTTTTTCTATAGAAAAGTTGTTGGAAACCAAACAACTTTTTCATAGAAAAGTTGTTGGAAACCAAACAACTTTTGTTGGAAACTAAGCAAGTATATCAAGGGCAAATAATTATTATGTATGTAATGCTATCAGACCCCATTATGCTTTTTGACTACACCTTAATAGTCTGTAAAGGTCGCATAACTTGCGGAAAATAAAGCAAAAAAGAAGGTTTAATGTCGTTTTGTTTTTATTTACTTTCACTTTGTAAATTTCAATTTAATTTTACGTTACGATTGATTTAATCTTATAATTTCCATTTCAATTCCACAGTACCACCCTTTAAATAACAGTTCATACTCCATAATTCTGCATATTCATTCATTCACTCATTCATTTATTCATTTAGATACAGTGAAGAGCAAAAGTTATAGGAATAATACGAAATTAAGTTAGTGTTTGTAATTGTTCTAATAATATTTAACAATTTTGTTGCCCACTGTAGAGCCAAAAAACTGTCAATGAAAAATAACTGTTGAATTTTTTCTTGCTTAAAAAAATTTCGCAATGAATTTTAACAAAATTTTATAAAAAAATTCAGTTTAAAACGAAAATTTTCTCTGTTTCACTCAAGAATGAACTTCAGCAGACTAAAGAAATTTCAGTAGATCAGGATTTATAAAAGTCTAAAAAGGAATTTTTTCAGGGTTAAAAAACTATTTTAACATTTGGTGTCTATGAAAGTGATCTTCCCTTAAACAGCTATTGAGACAACATTTACTCATCTTGTCATAATAAATTCCAAAATGAAAAAAGAGATTGAAAATTTTTATAAAATTTAAGGTGAAAGTGTTGCATCTGAGACAAAAAAGTGGCATGAGAATATGTTTTGTTGCTTGAAATACTTCGTCATTATATTGAATGTTTAATTGAAATTGAAATTCACCAACAGCAAACAACCAAACATCTGCAACAAGAAACAAGAAATTATCATGATAATAATGATCATCATGTACTTTCTTTTTCATTGCAACATATTTGATTTTTTTTGCTTTTGGATTTGTTTTCGTTTGGAGTCTTTTTGTAGTTGTGTTTTTAAACGCGTTTTATTTTGTCGTTGCAGCTGATTTTGTTTACTTTTTTTTTTGAACAGCAAATTTTTTGTGCAACATAATGTTGCAAATGTCAAGGTCCCATAGCATTAAGCCATGCCGCCATTAATATTTAACTTAAGTATGAGTGACTGTTGCCATTTTTTGTTTCGTCTTTAGTTCAGTTTTTTTTTTTGTTTTATTATGAAAGTGACTTTTTCTTTGTCAAATTTATTATTATTTTTTTTATTTTATTTTTTATTTTTGCATTTTTTTCTTTGGAAATTTATTTTATTCACAAAAACGAAACCATCTTTTGTTACACGAATCATCACTTGAATGTAATTTATTTTATTATTCATTTTGTTAATGTTTTTTTTATTTTATTATTTTAAATAAAAAAAACAAATGACTTGTATCTTTTTAAAGTTTAAAAAGTGCAGCAATAAATATGTAAACAAATAAGAAAATTGAACTTGACTTTAAAGTTACGGTTTGTTAAACTTTATACAAGAAGTAAAAGTTAACAGATTTCCGTTTTAACTAATACAATCACAACTTAAAGGGAAATTGTAATAAATTCACACAGATGTATATTTTTCATAATCTAAACAAATTTTCTATAGACAAAAATGTTGCATGGTTACCAATGATTTTTCTATAGACAAAAATGTTGCATGGTTACCAACTTTTTTTCTATAGACAAAAATGTTGCAGGGTTACCAGCAATTTTTATAGAAAAAAATGTTGCATGGTTACCAACAATTTTTATATAGACAAAAATGTTGCATGGTTATAGAAAAAATGTTGCATGGTTACCAATAATTTTTCTATAGATAAAAATGTTGCAGGGTTACCAGCAATTTTTATAGAAAAAAATGTTGCATGGTTACCAACAATTTTTCTATAGACAAAAATGTTGCATGGTTACCAACAATTTTTCTATAGACAAAAATGTTGCATGGTTACCAACGATTTTTCTATAGACAAAAATGTTTCATGGTTACCAACAATTTTTCTATAGACAAAAATGTTGCATGGTTACCAACGATTTTTCTATAGACAAAAATGTTGCATGGTTACCAACGATTTTTCTATAGACAAAAATGTTGCATGGTTACCAACGATTTTTCTATAGACAAAAATGTTGCATGGTTACCAACGATTTTTCTATAGACAAAAATGTTGCATGGTTACCAACGATTTTTCTATAGACAAAAATGTTGCATGGTTACCAACAATTTTTCTATAGAAAAAAATGTTGCATTGTTACCAACATTTTTTCTATAGAAAAAATGTTGCATGGTTACCAACAATTTTTCTATAGACAAAAATGTTGCAGGGTTACCAGCAATTTTTTTATAGAAAAAATGTTGCATGCTTACCAACATTTTTTCTATAGAAAAAATGTTGCATGGTTACCAACATTTTTTCTATAGAAAAAATGTTGCATGCTTACCAACATTTTTTCTATAGAAAAAATGTTGCATGGTTACCAACATTTTTTCTATAGAAAAAATGTTGCATGGTTACCAACATTTTTTCTATAGAAAAAATGTTGCATGGTTACCAACATTTTTTCTATAGAAAAAATGTTGCATGGTTACCAACATTTTTTCTATAGAAAAAATGTTGCATGGTTACCAACATTTTTTCTATAGAAAAAATGTTGCATGGTTACCAACATTTTTTCTATAGAAAAAATGTTGCATGGTTACCAACATTTTTTCTATAGAAAAAATGTTGCATGGTTACCAACATTTTTTCTATAGAAAAAATGTTGCATGGTTACCAACATTTTTTCTATAGAAAAATGTTGCATGGTTACCAACATTTTTTCTATAGAAAAAATGTTGCATGGTTACCAACATTTTTTCTATAGAAAAAATGTTGCATGGTTACCAACATTTTTTCTATAGAAAAAATGTTGCATGGTTACCAACATTTTTTCTATAGAAAAAATGTTGCATGGTTACCAACATTTTTTCTATAGAAAAAAATGTTGCATGGTTTTCTATAGACAAAAATATTGCATGGTTACCAACAATTTTTCTATAGAAAAAAATGTTGCATGGTTTTCTATAGACAAAAATGTTGCATGGTTACCAACAATTTTTCTATAGACGAAAATGTTGCATTGAAAAAATGCTAAGTGCCCTCCAACTTTTCTATAGAAAAAATGTTGCATGGTTACCAAAAATTTTCTATAGCAAAAATGCTGCATGGTTACCAACAAAAGTTGCTAAGTTCTCTCCAACTTTTCTATAGAAAAAATGTTGCTTCGTTACCAGCAATTTTTTATAGAAAAAATGTTGCTTCGTTACCAACAATTTTTTTAAAGAAAAAATGTTGCCATAGAAAGTTGCTAAGTGCCCATCAACTTTTCTATTGAAAAAATTGCTTTAATCCTATCAATTTTTCTATTATAAAAGTTGGAAAAGTTTTTTAAACTTTTCTATAGAAAAAACCTAAGAAATTTTCTCTAGAAAAGTTGTTTTGTTTTTATCAAGTTTTTTTGTAGAAAATGTTTCTCGAAAAAAGTTGAAAATAAATTTCTGATTTTTATTTTTTTCTTTTTAATTCATTTTAGAATAAAAAATCTAGCAGTAGTGATGGAAAAAGTTCTGCCTCTGATAAATCGCCAAAAAGTCTTGTAAACAATAACAACAACAGTAATCATAACAACAACAATAACAGCAGTAATATGAGAGACAGTAACGTTTGTGGTAAACACGCATCATCAAATGGCAAAACAAATTGGAAGGTAAGAAAACGGAAAAATAAAACAGATTAAAACCTTAAAATTATATAAGTGTTAAAAGGCAGAAGGACTTAACTAAGTTTTTGGTAAATTTCAAAAGAGAAAAATGAAATTAAATTAATTAAAGAAAAGAATCGGTTACCAAATAATAGTGTTATTTCATTAGTCTCTTATAGTAATGATGTTTTGGAAGTTATACCCTTTTGCTTTTCATCTAACGTAATTTTAGTTATAACAAGTTAAAATAAATATTTCCCAACAAATAAACAAAAAAATTATAAACAAAAAAATATTAAGTGAACAGTAAAATCTTTTATTTATAAATATTTGAAAAGTTCAATGAACTTTCAAAATTATTTTAACGGACCTCAAAAAAAATACAAAAACAAAAAATCAGATAAAAAATCCAAAGTCTTGCAAACATTTTAAATGCTGATTTGGAATAAAAACAACATAACTCCATTACATTGTTAATAATGAATGGGTCTGGTAATCGGTTATGAAGATTTTCCTTCAATCATTACAGACATTTTGAAATGTTGATAAATTTGCGGAAAATTTACAATTTTTCAAATTTCTCTTTTAATGATTTTTCATCTTTTTCTATTTCTCAAGTTTTCAATTAAATTTTTTCTATTTCTCAATGTTTACTTGTTCCAATAACATTTGAACCAGGAATTGTAAAGAAATCAAAAACAAATTCAATATGCGTTTTTAAACACTGAGAGAAATAGTTGAGTTTGAATGTAGAAAAGTGAATGAATTATTTTTCATAATTTTTGTTGCCATTTTAAGAGTGTAATTTTCATAAATTTTTCTTTTCTAGATTTGGAAATGTATAAAGTCTTGAGCATTTTAATTTCCCCATTTGAAAACGTGACAAAAGAAAAAGAAATTTATATTACAATTTTGACCTGATTTATGAGTTTTTTTGTTTTTGTTTTTGTTTTTAATCGATTCGCTTAATGTGTAAAATATTATTGCAAAAATTAATGTGTGGAAATTATAATTTTATGCGCTTCTTTTGCAAAAATAAAATGTCAATTAAAATTATTTTCTTTTTATGAATCATCAAAATTTTAACAACAACAAAAATAATATTGAATAAATTTTATTCAAATAATTCAATTTTGAATATTATGGAAATAGATTTGAACTTAGTGTGATTTTGCAAATAGTGAAAGAATTTAATTTTTAACATATAATTATTATTTACTGGTGCGTATTATTATAAACGCACATAACTTTTGTTAAAGAATCGGAAAAAATTAAAGAATATAAAATAATGAGAGAAGCTAGAAACTTATGCTCTTCCAAAATATTCTTGAAATTCCTATTCAATTGTTTCATATTTACATGGGGAATGTCCTAATTTCTGGGATGGGGCGGTGTAAAATTAAAAAAAAAATTATTTTCGCAGAAAATTATTTTAAAACAAGTAAAATCAAAAAAATATATATTTAAACCAACTTTGGAGATCCACTTTCAGATGCCAGAACCCACTAGAAACATGTCCTTCCTTAAATCAAGTGGAGAAAACCTCAAGAATGTCCATGTGATTTAATAATATTCAATAGTTCCAAAGTTACATAATTTTTTCCAAAAAAAAAGCAATTTGTTACCACTGGTCGTTGTTTAAAGTGAGAACCTTTTAAGCCCTAAACATGATTCCGGTTAGTGGGATTTTAAGAGAGTTAAAACCATTTTAAGGCACGATCATTGCCAAAATTGATTCATATATTAATGACAATTTTAAAAACAAATTTCAATAAAACTTAATTGGGAAGTTACCTTAAATGAAAGCTTTAGCAGAATATGGACCGATATTAATCAATTTTATAACAAATATTAAAAAAAAAGTTATAAAAATAATTGTGCCCGAATTTCAATAAATTTAGTCCATATTTGAGATTTTTAAAGGCCGGAAAAGGGGGGTATATGTGAGCTATAGCAAAATACTGATTGAGATTATTCAAATTCCTAATATATATTCAAGATATTTAGATCAATAGCTTTTGCGAATTTTATAATATAACAAACTAATTTAGGGTGTATCAAAGTTTATTCTGTTAATCCGATTTTGATGAGTTAAATTTTTAGTAAATTTTGTTTTTTGTTTGAATTTAGAAGAGATCTTTTTCGGAATTTTGACATTATCTCGAATATCTGTTTATAATTTTTATGCTAAAAGAGTTTTTATCAGCAAACTGCTATAAAGAATGTGGACAAGTTCCATTGAATTCCGTTAATTGTTATAGACGTGAGAAGATTTTCAACAGACAGAGCGACATAGCTTAATCGACTTAAATTTTTGTTTTTGTAAATATATATACTTTATGGGAAATAAGATGATTCCTTCTTGGCGTTAGAAAGTATTTGTGGTGGAAGGTATAAAAATGATCTTAAAAAGAGTTTTGTGTCCGATTTTGTCACATATTGTGGAATATATTTTCGATAGCTGTTAACATAAATTTACTTAAGATATCGATAGAATGAGATTTTATATACAAAAAAATATCAAAAATCTTATCACTTTTTCTCTTATTCCTCCCACTGTGTTTAATATGCCTAAAGAAATTTAGATTTATCGATTGCAAAATTTTAAAATTCTGTTTTATTAAAACAAAAAATATTATGAAATGAAATTAAAACATTAAGAAAACATATGATTAAAATCCGCACGATAATAAACCCATTAAAAGATTACAACCGATAACAAGATAATGAATAGAATCGTTTGGCATGTGTGGTTTTTAAAACGCACAGCAACAACAACAAAAAACCGAAAAAATAATAAAGAAAAGAGAAAAAAAACTTTAATTAAAAATTTCTGAGATTCTGAGATTTATGCGGTTGTTGTTGTTGGTAACACAAATACTTATGAAAAACAACTTATTGCATAAATAATTGAAACCGTTACAAATACTTAAACAAAATATTAATAAAAAACTTAAGTACATTTGGATTAAAATATGATGGACTGTTGCACAGTGTTTAAAATGTCTGTAATTTCCGAACGACTAGTTCGAACTTGTAGAGCTGACGGGGGTTGGTCCACATGGTCCCAAAGTTGGTCATAAAAATATTTCAAATGATCCAGCTTTCTTATAACTGAACCGATTTAGACTTTTTTATGATAAAGACTTTTTTATGAACATGAGGATTCTGTTTCGATTATCTCTTATAGTTTAAGAGATATTTAGTTTCAAAAACTAAAAATTTATTACGTCTTGAAGTTTTTATGCTATAGCAGGTCCAATTATTATCCGATTTTATTTTTATTTTATTAAGAACTGATGAAAAACTACAATTTGTATAACACTTATTTCATAAAAACAAAAGGTCAATACGTTCAGAATCGAATGATTAAAATCTATTTGGGACCATGTGTACCGACTTTCGTTAGGTCCATAAAGTCCACTCAAAAACGGAATAGCTGTTCGGTAATTACAGATTTATTTCCATTTTATTCTTTATTTGAAACACTGTGCGCTGCTGCTTAACTCAAGAGCAGTTTTACATATTTTTTTCGAAAATAATCTTGTTTAAGTTCTAAATTATTTTATGAAAATCATGTATGTGTATTTGTTTTGTAGTACGATTAACTTGTAATATTTAATTTATTTTAATATTAAATCTTATTTGCGTAATATGAACAACGACAAGATCGTAAATCAAGTTTTATATACAACTGGTTCATATTCATAATGCTGCTCGATCATGCAACCAAAAAAAAAAAAAAAATAAAGACATTCACTCACATCTAAATATATTTTTAATAATGGAAATAATAATAATAATAATAATAATAATAATAATAATAATAATAGTTACTTACATAGTTTTACCCAGTAAACCAGTAAATAATTCAATCAACTTATTTGAGAACCTGAAAAAATACAAATGTTAAGATCAGTTTTACCTTTGATCTTTATTATATTAAGAGATAATTGAACTCTCTCTCTCTCTCTTAATGTAATAACAGAGAATGTTAGTAAAAAATTAAGTGATTACTCTCTGCCTTACTTCACATTAATAATGTAACAGCTTGTGTTGTCAATACGTTCTCGTTTAGAATCGTTTGAGAGAAAATTGATAGATTTCTCCCGATTTTATATATTTTTCTCGATTTCCTTCTTCATTCGTTAAGAGGAACAGTTGTGAAAAAATATATATCTATTGGGTTAAAAATCATGTCTATTATATATCTTTGTATGTTAACAGATGTAGAGATTTACGCCAACTTCAAGTTTTAATGATTTAATATTTAATGTTCAAAATTCGAAATTAAATTTTCTGTTTATTTCCGATAATATTTCGGAAATATTTTCATTAAATAGAACATCCTAGACCCTACATCATCATAGCTTATAACTTAATCCCTCAATATGTTCTTATGTTAAAAATTAGAGACAAAACGTCTGAAATTGATTTATGAAATTGTTATGTATTCCGATTTATACAGTTTTCATTTAGTGTTTCCAAAGAAAAATTAAATGAAAATAAATTTGTAGTTACCGAACGATCTGGGCAAGTTTAAGTTGAACTTAGTGAAACTAACGTGAGCGGATCCTCAGGATGCCAAAGTTGAATACTTCGGGTCATACAAATATTTAAAAAGATCCATTCTTTTCTCCCGTAATTCGCAAAAATGTCTTTTACCTTTTGTGTCCAAACTCCTCAAATTTGGGAACCTGTTTGTAGTGAAATAATAAAGAGGGTGTAACGTTATAAATGAATCATCTAAGATAACATGATGTATATATTCCTGCATCAAATCAAAATCAAATCTTAAAATTTGTTTTTACATTTTTTTTTTTTGAAATTTCAATTTTTAGTAAAAAATTTTTAAAGAAAATTTGATTTTTATGAAAATTTGATTTATTAGTAAAAAGTTGAATTTTTTGTAAAAATGTGAAATTTTAGTAAAAAATGTCAAATTTTAGTAAAAGTTTGAAATTTTTGTGAAAATTTGAATTTTTGGAAAAAAAGAAAATTTTATTTTTTAAAGAAAATTTGATTTTTTTTTAATTTTAACGAATTTCTTGCAAAAATTTGAAATTAATGTAAAAATTTGATTTTTAACAGAAAATTTTTATTTAAAGTAAAAATTTTAAGACTTTTTTGCAATAAAATTAGGGCGTTGCAAACATTAGTGTTGTATACGATTTACATAGATTATTAGTAATTTTAATTTTTTTGTATGGGAGGTTCCAATTAACTTTCAGAAGAGAGTCTGAAACTTATCTGAACAAAGTTATTTTTATTATAAATTTAATTTTTCAAACGAAACTTATAATCATTAATGTAATTTCAAATCAGTTTTGAAATTTTTTTTTATTTAAGAATTTTGTCTTCCAAATCCAGACATTCGAATACTTAATGTATCTGTAATTTTATTCCAGAATAAGTGAATAATTGAATTCTAAAGCAGCAAGTGCGTGTGGAACAATGGAATTCTAATTTTAAAATTAATTTAAAAAAAATAAAAGTGATAAAAGCTTTAAGCTTCTAGTAGAAAGAGGCTTATCAAAACCAACCATTTAACCATAAAAACTATTAAATTATTATTTTATTAATTAAAAATTATTATTAATTTAATAAAAAATGAGAATTCATTAATAATTCAATTACAAAATCGTGCGGTGAAAGGTCATTTGTAATGAAATTGAGGTTAATAGCTTTTAAAAAGCTTTTGACAATTTCGCCGCAAGCGCTCCAGTGGCGCAATTGGTTAGCGCACGGTACTTATAATCAGTAACTTGTGAGCAATGCCGGGGTTGTGAGTTCGAGCCTCACCTGGAGCAGTTAAAGTTTTTTATGTGCAAAAAAAGAGAAATAGATAAAATTTGATTTAATTAAAACTGAAAAATGGAGAACAGTGTGTCAATGAACTCTTCTTTCCACAAATTCTAATAACAAAATTATAAATAAAGAGAAATAGAAGAAAAAAATCAACCCCTTTTCCGGAAAAAGTGTAGAATTCCCACGCTTGTTATTGAATATGATTATGGTCATTTGCTTGAATGAAGAAGGGGATGAGGGAGGGCGGTGTATCATTAGAAAATCATTAGTCATATACTATCGCACGCACCAGCTAAGTTAGTGTTCGTAAGTGTGTTAATCTAAGTAGAAATGACCATAATTAATACAAATTGTTTGTTTGTGGTCATATTCCATTTTAAGCTTTCAATGAAAACTATTTCAGCCGGGTGTTGGATAATTTCCAATTGTCATATTCAATTGTTTTTGTTTTGGAATTTCATTATTTTTTTTAATAAAAATAAAACATAAAAATTGAATTGAAAACTATTTAATATGCCTGGAGCATAAAGTTGAAAAGAACCATTTTTTTTCATCAAGTTTTTATGAACGCGGAATATTAATTTCTTTTAATTGGCGTCGTTTAGAATTTTTGCGAATTTCAAATTAACAGTGGACTACGAAATTTGTAAATTTTAAGGAAAATAAAATTTAAAATATTTTTTTTTAACATTTAGAAGAATTCCACGAAGTAAAATCTGATGCGATTTATTAAACATTTTACAATTTTGATGTCCTTCCATCCGTCTGGCTTTTTAAACGAAATTATTATTTCTATTGTAAATAGTATTTGGGAATTATTAAGGAAATTACATTTAAAACCTCTACAATACGATTTAAAGACATAAGTTCCAAAAGTACAGATTTCCGCTAGATTAGACTATAAATTTTGTATACTTTATACGTATTCTATGAGCTACTGCTAGAGGAAGCTTTAAAGGATATTAAATAAGGAATATTCTACCAACTTTTCAATACTCCAAATGTAATAAAAAAATTATATAATCTTAATTTTTTCTCTAATTTTCTTTTTCCATTTACAATTTTTACACTATCCTCAGGAAATACACATATAAACCTGGTTCCATATCTTCAAAAGAAAGGACTGTCCCCCTTTTCATTGAAAATTTCAATAAAATTCAGATAATTAAGAATTTGGGGTAAATTCCAAACTTTTACTAAAAATCCTTTAAACTATATGAGAATTATATAACTATTTTTCAACCCCTAACTTTTCTATAATTTTGAGCACAACTGCGCCAAGCGCTCCAGTGGCGCAATTGGTTAGCGCACGGTACTTATAATCAGTAACTTGTGAGCAATGCCGGGGTTGTGAGTTCGAGCCTCACCTGGAGCAGTCGAATTTTTTGTAGTCACATATCATAGTTGGATTTTTAAATATTTTAATACAATAATGTAGATGAGATAAGTAAAATATATCTGCGTTAAGTTTTTCTATAGAAAAATGTATCTATGATAAGTTTTTCTATAGAAAAATGTATCTATGATATGTTTTTCTATAGAAAAATGTATCTATAATATGTTTTTCTATAGAAAATGTATCTATGATATGTTTTTCTATAGAAAAATGTATCTATGATATGTTTTTCTATAGAAAAATGTATCTATGATATGTTTTTCTATAGAAAAATGTATCTATGATATGTTTTTCTATAGAAAAATGTATCTATGATATGTTTTTCTATAGAAAAATGTATCTATGATATGTTTTTCTATAGAAAAATGTATCTATGATATGTTTTTCTATAGAAAAATGTATCTATGATATGTTTTCTATAGAAAAATGTATCTATGATATGTTTTTCTATAGAAAAATGTATCTATGATATGTTTTTCTATAGAAAAATGTATCTATGATATGTTTTTCTATAGAAAAATGTATCTATGATATGTTTTTCTATAGAAAAATGTATCTATGATATGTTTTTCTATAGAAAAATGTATCTATGATATGTTTTTCTATAGAAAAATGTATCTATGATATGTTTTTCTATAGAAAAATGTATCTATGATATGTTTTTCTATAGAAAAATGTATCTATGATATGTTTTTCTATAGAAAAATGTATCTATGATATGTTTTTCTATAGAAAAATGTATCTATGATATGTTTTTCTATAGAAAAATGTATCTATGATATGTTTTTCTATAGAAAAATGTATCTATGATATGTTTTTCTATAGAAAAATGTATCTATGATATGTTTTTCTATAGAAAAATGTATCTATGATATGTTTTTCTATAGAAAAATGTATCTATGATATGTTTTTCTATAGAAAAATGTATCTATGATATGTTTTTCTATAGAAAAATGTATCCATGATAAGTTTTTCTATAGAAAAATATATTTATAATAAGTTTTTCGATTTAAGTCTATCGACAATAAGTTATTCCATAGAAAAGTGTATCAACAATAAGTTTTTCTATAGAAAAGTGTATCTACGATAAGTTATTTTATAGAATAATGTGTTTTTATACTTATTTGCTTTAAAACTGACGGTACCTTTCTCTAAAAACTTTCATTTTCCTCTCCATAATTTACAATAGTTTAATTCTTTTATTAAAAATGTACTTGTTAAATTATAGATATATTCAAATAATTTTTCTTTATACTTTGTTTATTAAATAAAAAACTTTCTAATGGCATTAAATTCAAAGAATTGAAAACGTAGAGATAAAATACTTCTTATTTCAGGTACTTAATATCTTTAAAAAAGTTCATCCAACCACAATAAATTCAATACAAACATTATTGTTTGTATCTCTGCTAAGCCAAGACACATATTCTAGAACACGATTTGTTGTTATTGTTGTATTTTCAGTTTTTGCAAATTATAGTATTTTTGCTGTTCTAAATCGATTGCTGATTCCTGTTTATTTTTATTCACACCGTCACTAAGAAGATTATGACGTCTATTATGTTTTAAAAGTTCTTGTGGTTTTGGCAAATTAAATGCGTGTGAGTGTATGTGTGTGCCTGATGTTAAATGTAGCATTTGTCAACCCCCCGCCAAGCGCTCCAGTGGCGCAATTGGTTAGCGCACGGTACTTATAATCAGTAACTTGTGAGCAATGCCGGGGTTGTGAGTTCGAGCCTCACCTGGAGCATTTTTTTTACTTTTTTTTTCAATAAATTTTTGAAGTTTTGCTCCAAAATATAAAACTTTTATGAGACTGTAAAAAGTATATAAATATAGAATATAGAAAACTTATTGCAGATACACTTTCTATAGAACAACTTATCGTAGATACAGTTTTTTATAGAATAACTTATCGTAGATACAGTTTTCTATAGAAGAACTTATCGTAGATACAGTTTTCTATAGAACAACTTATCGTAGATACAGTTTTCTATAGAACAACTTATCGTAGATACAGTTTTCTATATAACAAATTATCGTAGATACAGCTTTCTATATAACAAATTATCGTAGATACAGTTTTCTATAGAACAACTTGTCGTAGATACAGTTTTCTATATAACAACTTATCGTAGATACAGTTTTCTATATAACAACTTATCGTAGATACAGTTTTCTATATAACAACTTATCGTAGATACAGTTTTCTGTAGAACAACTTATCGTAGATACAGTTTTCTAAAGAACAACTTATCGTAGATACAGTTTTATATAGAACAACTTATCGTAGATACAGTTTTCTAAAGAACAACTTATCGTAGATACAATTTTTTATAGAATAACTTATCGTAGATACAGTTTTCTATAGAAAAACTTATCGTAGATACAGTTTTCTATAGAACAACTTATCGTAGATACAGAAAAATTTTTGTTTTGTTTTTAAAAATTTGAAGATACTGTTTTTTACTTTAATTCAAGTGAGTTTTTTGTATCTTCAATTTAACTTTAGGTTAAAGTACTAATAAAAACTAATTGTGCCTAAATGAGCCGTGTTGCAAACAACTTAATTATTCATAATCTTAATTACACTCTGGTGGGGAAACACCTCCATATACCAAATGGGAAATAATAAATATATATTTAATTAAATTAATGTAAATTTTAATTGGCTCTTTTGAAGTAAATTATAATTAAATTTATTAAAAAAACTGCATTTCCCTCTTTAACATTTCGAAATAAAAGAAATGAAAGAGAAGATGTAAATTAATGATGAAATGAAAGATTTTGAAAAAACATTTACATCACACAAGTTGTAAACGTCAAACACTTAAGAAGAGTTGATTAAACGCTGAGGATGAACGAAATGTGTTGGCATGCAAATCCAAAAGATATGAAATTTTATTAAACTTATTTGTATTCCAACAAATTCCAACACACATTCACACATACATGCACTTGCATTCATTCATATTTATCTAAATATTTGTTTTTTTTTTTCTATTTACCGATTGCTGTTTTAACTTTTTTGTTTTGTTTTAACCAAAAAATCATAGAGAGAGAGAGAAAGATTGATGGCATGAAGACATGAAATAATTTATTAATTTTTTCTTAAACTCCAGACGTTATAGTTTTTGCAAATTTTCAAAAAAACTGCACACCTGAAGATTTTTAACTCCTCTTTTTTTTTGGAAAAAAATTTAAAATTCCAAAATAGTTTTTTTTTTAGTTTTTTGGTTTTAAATCGTAAAAACAAGATATTTTTGGATGAACTTTTTCCTTTTTCTCTTTTTGTATCTTATAAATATTTAAAAAAGTGACGAAGAAATTTATTGGTTGTTTTTGGTGATGTACCAGGTACCAGATACCAGGTTCATGTAAAGAAAGACAAAATAATGTTGAAGTTAAAGATGCAGTTGCAGTTCCAATTGCACAAAGGAAAATATGTACTGAGGAATGGAGTCAACTTTTTCTCGAAAGGGATTTTAAAAAATTTCCTTAAAAGAAATAAAAATTTCCTACAAAATGCAAATTTTTAAAAAATTTCCTTAAAAGAAATAAAAATTTCCTATAAAAAAATAATAAAATTTAAAATTTTCATATAAAATTTTGTATAAAATTTTTTCTAAAGGGGAAATTGTTTGACAATTTTTTTTTATAAAAAAATAATTGAGAAAATTTCTCTTAAAAAAGAAATTTTCTACAAACAGGAAATTATGAGTAAATATTCTATAAAAAGGAAATTTTATGCAAATTTCCTATAACAAGCAAATTTTTTAGTAAATTTACTATAAAAAGGAAATAAAAAAATCTATGAAAAAGAATTTTCAAAAAATTTCCTATAAAAAGAAAATTTTCAAAAAAATCCTATAAAAAAAAATTTCAAAAAATTTCCTATAAAAAAGAAAATTTTCCAAAAATTTCCTATAAAAAGGAAAAATTTCCTCTAAATAGGAATTCAACAAAATTTCCCCAAAAAGGGAAATTTATTGCCAAAGGTAAATTGGCGAAAATTCGTCTTAAAAAAATTTGAAAATGTCCTATAAAAAGGAAAGAAGAAGCTTATGATATCTTCTTAAAAGATAATTAATAATAAATTTCTCAAATGTTTTCTATAGAAAGAATCGAAAATTTTGTTTAGAAAATCAATGTCTAAAAGATTTCTTCTGAAAAGGAAATTTATTATAAATTTCCTCTAAAAAGCAAATTTATCATAAAATTCCTCTAAAATTAAATATTTTATAAATTTCTTTTAGAAAGGAAATTTATTACAAAATTTCATTTAAAAAGGAAATTTATTACAAAATTTTATTTAAAAAGGAAATTTATCAAAAAAATTCCTTTAAAAAGGAAATTTATTACAAAATTTCCCTCTAAAAAGTAAATATTTGTCGGATAAGTTTCGATTAGTTTCCGTAGAAACATAATTAATCGTGTATTTTCCAAAAACTCGTATTAAAATTATAATTTTTTCTACTTTCAGGGAGTCTCTAGCAGTAATTCAAGTTCTACCCGCGATTCCACCTCAAATTGCAATTCAACACAAAGCACAGCCTCCGTGCCAAAAGTATTTCACAATACACGTTGTACCCGACATCACAAAGCTCACAGTCATTCACCAAATCGTCCGAGCAATGGTAACGGTGTTGTCGATATACCCAGTCATCATTTGAATGGAGGACACAATCACAGTCATATACATCATTT
Organism: Cochliomyia hominivorax; assembly: GCA_004302925.2. Lineage (NCBI taxonomy): Eukaryota > Metazoa > Arthropoda > Insecta > Diptera > Calliphoridae > Cochliomyia > Cochliomyia hominivorax. The sequence goes on from PYHX02000343.1 coordinate 53,334, forward strand.
ACCCAGTGCGGGTCATAGAAAGAAAACAGAATCGGTTTTATCAACAGATTCGGATATAAGATTTACCAGACGAAAACTGGGTGATAGTCAAAAATGTGGTTGTGCGGTTATAGCAGGATTTTTAGTGGCCCTTTGGTGGCCGGGGTTTTTTGTTTATGTGGGTTGTAAGTATTTCGGAACATAAATATTAAACGATAAAAATTACTATTTCTTGATCTGTCGCAGATACTTATTTCAAACCGGAACCCTTGGCGGATCGAGTATTTCGCGGTAAATTCCAAATATTAAATGATAAATGGTCTATGGATTTGGCAAATCAAAATTCATTAAGATTTCAACAGAAAGCCCGCGATTATCGTGAACGTATTAATCTTTTGGTAAGACGTTCAGATCTAAAGGAAGCTTATGATGGTAGTGAGATATTGGCTTTGGATGGGTGAGTTAAAAATGGCGATTAATTGGACTGTAATAAATCTCTATTATTTTTGTAGATTCGAAGACACGAGCGATATATTAGTTCACTTCAATATGGTCTTTGACCCTTATGCGGGTTTGGTTTCTACCGCCGATTTGTTGGCCTTGTTTGGCGAGGAATTTAGAAGTTCCCAGCCCAGATATTTTGGAAATATCACAGTGGATCCTCAAAGTCTTAGCATTAAGGAGGTTACAGGTCTTATAGAAGAACCCATTATGTCTTCCTCTCCATTGGGAGGTGAAGATGAGACCACAGAATATATCACCACCACTCCTAGGCAGCCCCGGCGTTGTGAACCTTTGAAGTTAAACTATTGCCGTTCTATAGGCTATAACATTACCACTTATCCCAATTTATTGGGTCACAACTCCTTTGAAGAAGTTCAGGCTGACGTAATTTCATTTAGAGAATTAGTAGATGGTGAATGTTTCCGTGAGGCCTTTGATTTTGTTTGTCGTCTAATGCAACCTCCTTGTGAGACTCATGGCAAATTTGGAACCCACTGCTGGAGTAATGTGTCGCGAATATTGTGAACAATTTATGAAGGGTTGTGGTAACCGTTTGCCCGCCAGATTTCAGAAATATTTTGATTGTGAAAGATTTCCCGAAGCCACGGGTATACAGTCGTGTCGTCAAAACCTAGATGTGCCAATGATTTGCAAAATAATGCTCAAAGTCCTCGTTTGTGTGATGGTTTTGCCGATTGTCCTGATCTATCGGATGAAAGAACCTGTTCGTTTTGTACCAGTAATTCATTATATTGTGGCAGAGGTAGAGCTTGTATTCCTCGTAAAGCTCGTTGTGATGGTAAAGCCGACTGTCCAGATGGTTCAGATGAAAAGGATTGTCGTAAGTTGTTTTCGAAAATAAATAAGAAACATTTATCCCTCATTTCGTCTCTTTTTAACAGTTTCTATAGCTCCCTTGGCTGCGGATTTGACAAATCCAGAACCTTTGGTTCCCTATCTGCCCAGATTTCATTCTGAAGGCTTTGCTGTATTCTCTGAAAAAGGCTCAGTAGGAAAACTATGTGCTGAGGGTTTGGAGGGTGATAGCAAATTAATAGTAAGACAAACGGTAGCCGAGTCCCTGTGTAAATCTTTGGGTTATGAGTAAGTTCCCTTAAAAAATTATATCCTCATTATTAAATTTATTGAATACTTTAAGATCTGTGGAAATATTCGAGGTACAAAAGGATACCGAAAATGTAGATGATTATGTTCGTGTTTTGGATCCTCATGCTCCGGAAATTTCATTCGTACGCACCCATTGTCCCAAACGTGAAGTTCTCTATGTGGGTTGTGGAGAACTGCAATGTGGCATACAATCTGTGTTGAGTGGAAAACAACATTTGACTTTGCCTAAAATGTCTTCCTCGGGAGATTGGCCCTGGTTAGCAGCTTTATATAGGGAAGATGTACATGTTTGCGATGGCACTTTGGTAAGTTTTGAAATAGTCCAACGTATTTATAAACTTACTATTTTTCTTTTTGTCAGTTATCTCAAGATTGGGTTCTAACCACTGAATCCTGTTTCCAAGGTCAACCTCGTGCCACCTGGATGGCTGTTTTTGGCTCAGTACGTTTGGCTTCTAAAGCTCCTTGGACTCAAAGAAGACGTATTATTGGCATGATTAAAAGTCCCGTGGAAGGTTCTACAGCTGCCTCTTATACGTTTAGAAACTCCTGTTGTTTATTCCGATCATGTACGTCCCATCTGCCTGCCCGACGAGTCTCAACGCAAACAAGATCAACAAATCCAAAGACGGTCTTATGTACCAAAAGCAGAACGCCTTGAGGGCCGAGAATCTATTAAACGTTTGGAGCATGAAACTCAACAATATTTCGAATTACCAAATTCGATCAACCCTCTGAATATGGTAGCAATACCTACAGTTCCGAATATGAATCTGCGGCCTATAAATTACCACAAGCTGAAGCTTTGGTTGATAATATTGAAGAATTTAATTTAGATTCATATCCATTACCAGAAAGTGCACCTCAAGTTAATTATTATGGTGTTAATGTGGCCTCTACAAATCAATCATTAGCACCAAGTTCAGCAGCTTCAGTTGGTAGAACGGTGGCGCCTCCAGTTCCTAAACCAGCCACAACACAACCCGAACAAATATGGACAAATTGTAATACGTTGGGCTGGTCACGTCAACGTGATCATCTGCAGCGCGTACAATTGAAAATTGGCGATATGGCGGCTTGTGAAAATATTTCCATTGCCACGGTGAATAGTATGTGTACGGAGGCGACATATCAGAAACATGATTGTACGGTAAGTTTGACTGAAAGTAACTGATAGCATATTGGAGAGAATCCTTTGTTCTCACAATAAAGAACTTAAGAATAATTTCCTTAGTTTGGCGAAAGCTTTAAGCCGCAGTAGGCTTTATAGTAGAAGCTATAAAAAATTATGGACCAATCATTATAAAACCTATAGCAGTGCTTTTAGTTTCAAACTCTTCATAACATTTAATTTTATCATGTTATGAATTTTTGTTTAAGATTCAAGTGATTTCCCGAAATGGGTCTTGTTGAGTCCATAACCAATTTATTAATATTTATAAAAAATATTATATAAGTCTGTAGGAGTACTAATCGCCATGTTCTTCAAATATATCTATACGGAAAAATCAAAATTGCACTTATTAATGAAGTGTTTTCAGTTTTTCCATATCGGGTAAGATTTCGAACGAAATTAAAAAATAAAATCATCTGCTTTTAACAGTGGGCCCATGTTATAAATATTTTAAACCAATTTCTAGGTTATTTTAATTTCAATATGTTTACTACTGAATGACATTAAAATTTTGAAAAGTCGCGTTATTATAGAATAAATTTTTGACTTAATATTCTACTAACTTGATCAATATCGGTCGGTTTCTGTATATCACATGTAAGACACCTTTCAGAAAAAGAGGTTTGAGCTTTAGAACAAAACAATTTATCGAAATTCGGCACAATTGCTTATCTAACTGTAACTAATTTGGGAAATATTTGATTATAGCACGCATACAAGGCTCCTTCATAGAATACTAGTGGCGGATGATATCAAAGTTTAAATTTATTTCATAACATTTTTTGAATCTTCAAAGAGGATTTTACGGAAAATCTAAACCGATATGAAAATATAAGTAAAAATATTATAGACGATTTAGCCCGACTATGTAAAACCCTATACTATAATATTGGTTATAAATAGCAGTTACGAAAAATTAATGAACGAACCTCGTATAATTTGATTTTTTGACTTATTCTTAAGTGTGCAGTATATTTTGGTCAAAGTAACATTTATGTGAAATTTATTAGATTTAAAATGTTATATGAGATCTAGAAGAAATTATGAACCGACCCTCGTATAATTTTGCACATCGATTTTTGTTTTTATTTATTTCAATTTGATCAGTTATTATTGCAATACCAAAGTATATGTGGATTTGAAGGCACCTATTAGAAGTAATGGACCGACCGTCGATTTGCCACATCGTTTTGAAATATCATAACACTTATTTTTGTCGAATTTCGTTAAAATTGCCTTTGTAACGTCCTAATTACAAAGCGATTTAACGAAATGAGCCTTCAAACCTCATTTCGAAAGGACATTTGTATGGGAGGTACCCAAAATATTGCCACCGAACATGGCCAATTTCAATAAGCTCGTCGTTGGGCCAAAATAATAACATGTACGAGATATCTAAAAAATTTGCGACCTGTAGAGTGTTCACAACGTCAGCCGGACAGTCATATGGTCGGATGGAAATCGTTAAATCGACTCGGGAAAATGATTCTGAGTTAAACGGTATACTTAAGGTGGGTGTAACACTATTTTTTCTGTATGTAATAACGCATAATACAACCCACCACCTAAGTAGTTTAGGTAAGATGAGCAATATTTTCACGACTGTGATTTAATCACTGTGATTGGTAAATCACTGATAACTACAGTGATTGAAATTATGAAATAACAGTTATTAATAATGTCGTTCATTTTTAATTGTTGCTGAACATCAATCCATTATCTACAGTGCACAGTGTGAACTTCTAATAGAGACTCCCATATTCAAAGAAAACAATGTCCTCTCTTTTTTTTGAAATACTGCGATCACTGTCGATGTTTTAAAGAACAGTGAATTAAAAATCACTTTCACTGGTAACGACTTTATTTCAAAAATCACACCGTATCGCTTATCTCTAGTGTAGGGTATAAAACTAAAATTGCATTTTATCTTTGAAGTCTCCATTAGTTAAAATGTCTGTTGCATGGTGTAATTTATATTTCATTAGCTCTTCTTTCCCGAAATAATGAACACTATTATTTGAAGGGAGTTTAATTTAATTTGAAATAAATATATATTTTTCTTCTATTAATAAAGATATTTTTTATATAAATTTTCTTAAACTTATTTTTTCTAAGAAAAATCACTTATTTAATTACTTTAATTAATAATAATTAATTAACTTTAATTAATAATAATAAAATATTTACAAATCAATGATTAAATTAAATTCCATCGGATTCAAATAAAATGTTTTAAACTTATTGTTCAGATAAATTCATTTTACATGAAATTTTGGTTTTTAGATTCTCTAAATGAAATATCACTTAAATTAAAAATTAATAATTAACTTAAATTCTTAAAGATCTTTTAAAATTATTGGAATTATTTAAATGTTTCTTTTTGGGTGGTGAATGTTTTAAAAGTCTCATACGTTTAACAATTTCCAAAGCGATTTGTTGAGAACTATTACGTCCTGAGGTGGTAGATGAAGTAGAGTCCGTTGTTGTTGTTGTGTATTGGGTAATTCGCCTAGAAAACAATTTTGTCTTCTAACGGGTACAGCTTCACAATAAACTTCCGGTTCCTTGGCATTTGTTTGTCTATTATTTAATTTCGATTTTCCAAATGGTACACGATCATCAATTAGTAAAACTGAACTGTTGGCAGTTTGTTCAGTTTCATTGCTGATAATGATTTTCGAAGCGTCCATTCTTATAAAGAATATCTTTTGGGATTTGGAAATAGGAGCAAAAGATACTCAAATGTATCTTTATTATATTTATTGCCATGTTCATCGTAGAACTCAATGGCCAATTTATATTTATCGTTTATATTAAATTTTTCCACAACAGTTTCAATTAGTTCATCATATTGAAATTTATTATCACTAGTTATGAGGCGAGTTAGGCCCTTGTAGGACATTTTAATAGAGTTTTTTGAAGCATATTTTTGTTCTTGTTTTTTCCTTTTTTTAATCACGAAAATAAATTCACAAAATTCTTTAATTTTCAATGTGTAAGACGCAACGTTTGTTCAGATACTGTAGCTCAAACATGATTTGTATCTTGTATTTAAACAAATTTCTGAAAGCTGTACTAAAACTCATGAAGAGAATATTGAGCAAAAGAGAGTGAAAAAGATCGTTAGGCAGAGATAGTGAGAGGTAATAAAACAGGTAGTGGAATTTGTTTTTGAGTTCTGCTCTCTTTTTTTATGACAAATACAATAAAAACATTAAATATTGTAAAAACAACCCTTATAAGGAGGATTAAAATGCAGCAGGCCTATAAATTTGTTATCTGTAACCGACTGAATTTTAGGTACACAAGCACTCGTTCTTTCGAATTTGGAAAACAAGTCTACGTGTTTTGAATAAGGTTTTACAGAAGATCATCGGAGCGTGTAATAGAAAAGAAGAAGAATGTAAACATAATTTTTCTCCATCTAATAGTGCTTTTCTATAGCAATTATTACTTTTACTGTGCACTGTATCAGTTCCAGCAAGAAAATATTCCTGCAAACACAACTAAAAATCTTAATTCCTCATTTGTTTGATTCTTCAGATATCGGATAATTAAAATTTCGGTTTTCGTTTGAGAATTTTCTTATGACTAATACATGTTTTGTTTTAGGACCTCAATTTCCCATAGAGCTATTCCGTTATAAGATTTGCAAATTATGTTTTCAAATTTACAGTTCTAAAAATAAGTGAAAATAGAGATTTATTTAATTCAAACCGATTATATCAAAATTAATATAACCTCCCTTTAGAAGAGTTACCAGATTTATCCCATTCTGTGGAAGTCTGAATTTTTTATAGTTTGGAAGATGCTTTAGATATCTATTTATGGTTAAAATAAATAGGGTGCTATGACAAATTTTGAATACCTTCCCAATGATCCATTAAGAAATAATTGTAGTGACATATACAAAATTTCGCTTGTAAGGGTTAACACTATCTTGTGCCCTACCCAGAAATTACATACTCTATAATATTTTGCTACAGTTGCTTCATCTAAGTACCAGACTTCATTTAATATCTGTAACAATTTCACAGAAATGCGATTTAAAAACAATTTCGTTCCAAAAATTTTGTTAGATATTTAAAGTTATGTTTTTTTAGGGGAACACACTTCTCGTGCCCTTACTTTAATATAGTGCGTATCGTTTTCCACTTAATATCATGAAAATTTAATAAACTATTTAGTCATTGGCCAAATTTTCTTGAGCTCCTCAATTATTGTGGATGTGAGCGTTTCAATGATAGACAGAAGGACACAGCGAAATCGACTCAGATTCTGTGGTCTTGGATGATGGATCTTAAAAACAGTCTTAGCGTTACAAAATCAATATACCTTATCATGAATGCAGTGACAGAGGGTACATTAAAATTCATTAAACTTGGCGTTTAGTATGATCATTAGTCTCAGATATAGAAGGATAAATTATATAAATAAAGGTGAAATAACAGATGGTACTTGAGTCAAGTGTATAAAATTATAATTTTATTTTTCAACACTCTTCAGTGATTATTTGGAAATAATTCTGAACCGTTTGAGATACTTTAATAAAATAGATAAAGGCTGACGTATTTTTGAATTTTATTGGAGGACTACAGGCCTTCACCAGGTTAGTTAATTAGTGGGTGGCCTTCCAAAATTCACCATCTTTGAAAATTCGCCAAAAATATATATAATAAATCTTATGTCTCTTAAAAAACGCTTAAATATAAGAGTTATTGCTTAAAGCTTGAAATCGGAATAAAATTTTAACCCTTTTTTTTTATAACAATTTTTTAACATTTTTTTACTTTAAAGTTCAAAATGTTCCTACAATTTTTTAAAAACATGTGAAAGATACCTTATAATATTGTAAAATATATTTCCGTTTATTCCGATTCCGTTATAAAGTTATATCAATCTGAAATTAAAACTTAACAAAAAATTCAAACTGGAATTTTTTCCATTTTTTCCAACATTAATTCCCTGAAAATGTTATCTTTATGTTCCAAACTTTTTTAATTTTTTTACTGCTTTCTAAAGAAATCTAACGAAAAATCGTGTAAATATGGTGAGCATGAAACAGAGATCTGCCTACAAGCTGCACTCAAATTTGGTCAATTTTGAATTTTAAAACTAAAATTTTTGTTAAGTTTGCAAATCTTAAATATTGAATCTTTTTTAATTCCCGTGTTATTATATGGTACTATATGTGTAAAACAACACAATCGTAAACCAAAAATTCAAGAAGTTTTTTTTCCACCGGACGCACTTCATAGTGACTGGGTCATCATTTTAATGAGAAATGTCAAATTTTTAACTGATTGGGATTTTGGATATTTCAATATGCAAAAATGGGAATTTGTTAATTTCTCCTTCGTGCATAACATACATATTACACTAAAATTTTCTAACAGATATCGTTATAAGTT
>PYHX02000344.1:0-22856 GCA_004302925.2 Cochliomyia hominivorax
TTCTTCTTTTTTTCTTTTTTTTAATTTTTTATGTTAAAAATTAAAACTTTTCAAACATAAAGTTGGAAACTCTATTAAAAAAGACAGAGATCGAAATATTCTTTACATAAGTTTTTCATTAACACTTTTTTACCTTTGTAAAACATGTCTATTATCACGTTTAATGTCAAACAAATGGTTAAAATGAAGGACCAAAGGTTTTGTCCGTCAACCTGATTCCAATGATATTTAAACAGTACCGGAGAACTTGTTCCGTTGATAGAAACCTGATTCAGATAAAAGGAATAATCCACATGCTGTTTTAAAGCCTAAATAGAAAACATTTTCAAAAGAGTGCCAAACACATCCGGTAGGAAAGCAAATCAATTAGCTCAGTGCTCGGACTATTTGGTACGAAAAAATTAAAGCTAATGCAGAAACTCAAAAAGTTTCAGACAGAAAACGCTGCTAAAAATTTAGAGGCTATAAACATATCACAGAATTTGAAGTCAAAAATATTCTGACGAAACGTATGTACTGGCAGATTTTTCACGACTTCCTGGTAAAAAATGTATGTTGCTGATGTTAGTTGGAATGTTGAAAAGCAGTCAAAAATTCCTTAAAAGTTCTTGGTATTGCAAGCAATATAGAACGGGCTCTATTAATTTTATCCCGACTTGGTATCCAATCACTATGGAGTGACAGGACCCAACAAGCCGTAGAGTAGTACAAGAACAATTATGTGGTATTTGTATCAAAAGATACAAAGTGACAGAAAGCACTTTAAAACTGGTAAATGGTAATAATAATTTCAATCAAATAAAATAATTATAACAGTAAGTTTAGTGGTTTTCTTTTTATAAAAATATATGTATGTTAAGAATTTTTCGATCTCACTCCTTAATACAACAAAAAATAAAATTTCAGAATGAACAGTGTAAATTTTTCACTTGAGTATAAAAATCATGATGATGTTGATTATGATGAGCCACTTGAAGTAACAAACTGCACTGACATTTGAGTGCCAGTAGCACTTGAAGCAACATGAATTTGATGAAGGCGACGACAGGTGGTGATGGTGGTAGCAATGCAAAAACAAATAAAAAATGACATACCTAAATGATAACAAACAGTAATAGAAATGGAACTAATGTTTTCAAGTCATTGTTGTAATAAAAAAGTGGCGCTAACATCAACCGTTACAAATCATTTCAATGACCATTTGCCTTAAATAAAAGTGATCGCCATCATTCATCTAAAGTAGATAAAAAACACAGAGCAGAACATAACAAAATCGCCAGACAACCACATTTGCAGTTGTAGACTTTTATTTGTTAGCTTTAGTCAAGGAAGTAAGTGGCCTTTTCCTGTCATGCATCATTTCGTTATACTCCTCTAAAGCACTGAAATTATTAATTCCACTTAAAAATAACTCAAAAGTTTTAGTTGTTTGGAAACATGATGTTTTAGTTTCAATTGCCTTTTTCATAATATCACATGATGATTATTTGTTTTCTTGATGTTCAAAAACAAAATTATTAAGAAAAGATTTATTTTAAAGACAAAGAAGTGCTGAAATAAATTTCTTTATATTATATTGATTCTCCAATAAAACTGAGACAAACGAGTATTAAGGGGAAGAATGAGACAAATAAATAAATAATATTTGCATATTAAAAATATATAAATAACACGAATTATTAAAACCCTATAAGCCCATCCTTTACTATCACATAAAATATATTTATCTTTTCTACAACAAAATCTATAACACCAAACTAACTAACTAACAGCACAATATGCCAGTTACCGACCATTTACTTATACGAAGTGACTGATAAACGCAACTAAATTGTTTTTCTTTTGTAGAGTACAAATTGTGTAATTTCTTTCAATTAAACACTGTCATCATGTTCAATTTAATAACGCACATGCTCAGTAATTTCAACTCAATTAATGTGCATTGCAAAACAAAATAAATTACACTACGCCACATCACATCACACCACTCCACCATTCTTAGAGATCCATCCAAAGCTTCTAAAGAACTCAACTGAACCAAATAAATAAATGAATGAACCAATGAACAAGTGAACGAGCGCAGAACGGGCAAGAGAATTGCGGAATAAATAAAGTGTCTGGTTTGTATAAGAGATGATGTATAATTTTTGATTAAGACACACATTTGCCACTTTGTATGCCATAATCTACAATTTGTAGCACTATTCTAGAATTCAGAAACAAAATAACAATAAGCAAAATTTTTAATAAAAAACAGCTATTCAGCACCACATAATCATACAAATAACTGTGGGAATGGGGGTCAGTAAAGTCATAACGCATTGAGTAAAATATTATGGAGCGAGTATTTTGTATTTTCAATTGATGGCATTATAACAATAACAGCTACAAATAATATTTTTGTATACACACATATTGGCTATTAGATTTTTCAAATGATCATGATTTTTTATAAAAATTCAAAATTAATTAGTATTTTGAGAGCATTTTTAGAACTCAAATATCCTTAATATCTAAAACTGCATTTTTAAAAGAACTTTTGTTTCAAATTTGACTTTTAGTGTCTGAATTATTAGTATTATTAGATAATGTTGTATAATGTGCATTAAAAAATAACATATTTATTAAGAATTTCAAAATTTAAATAAAAATTGTAGGGCATCATTGAACTGGGACTGGCCTAAATTTTACTTAATACACGATAATAATCTTAAACGTTTAACTATTAATAATTAAAATATGCCAAAATATAATTGTAAAATACAAAAGTTATATATCTTACCATATAACAGATCATGCTGTGACTGTGGATGCTACAAATGAATATGATGATGTAAATGAAACAATGATTGAGCATGGTAATGATGTAAACCAATAACTATAAATAGAAAAAATACAAAAGATAACATTTATAAATTTGCATATAAAAAATAAGAATTATTTTTGTTTTTGCAATTGATATTAACACATACATTCATTTATAAAACGTTTATTAACAACGACCAACGCCCCAAAAAATATGCACAACATCATAAGAAAAATATTTCATATATTCACATAAAATGTAATAGAAAATATTAGAAGAAAGCAAAAATGTGTAGAAGTATATATTTGAAGAAATTACTGATTGCAAATTGTATACAAAATCCATTTGTGTATGATTGTAAATATACTGTAAAATAGTAAATTTAACAAAACACACACACTAAGTCGGAAAGTTTTATGTCACACACACACATATATATATATATATATATATATATATATATATATATATATATATATATATATATATATATATATATATATATATATATATATATATATATATATATATATATATATATATATATATATATATATATATATATATATATATATATATATATATATATATATATATAATCGTGCATTTATCACTAGTAATCGTACTTCTTCACAAAAAAAACGATGTTAAATTCCTCGAGAAAATATCATTATAAATATTTTAGAATCAACATAAAAGCCATATTGATTTAAAAACATAAACCATTGATTAATTGCAATTTATCTTAAAGAAATAAACCATTCAACATTTTACATTGTTTTTCTGTGTGTATATATGATTTTATTTATGTAAAGGGAAATTTGTTCAATACTTACAATAAGCATTTTTGAATGGGAAGGACGAAATTTTATTTTTATTCATACACTCATATTTCAATGAATTCATGAATGAATAAATTGTATGAATAATAAATGAAAATATGCTTAAATGTATTTACAATTCTATGCTAGATTGATGTATGTACTTACGTACATAAGTATTATATTTTTTATAAGAAGTATTTATACACACTTGTACTTCTTTAAACATATGAATTGCATTTTTATTATTTTTAGTTGTTTAGTTGTAATATAAAAAATATTTTTCATATTTTCTCTTTTGTCGATCTTTAACGAGAAGAGACTTAAAAAAGGAAAACGTATAAGAAAGCATTCATTTTTCTGTGATACCCCACTGACCAAGGAATCAGTATCTTTGAAATAAGCATTAATTGGATAAAAAGAAATGTTTTGTACTTGTAGAAGGAGTAATTAATTAATCATTTACAATAATATACTCTACTTCATCTGTTAATTAGGTAATTGTATTACATGAGGTTTCTTTGGTTCCCTCTTCACTCTTTCGCTTTTAATAACACTAAATACTTAAGAAGTTTCGATTTAAATTATTTTCACACAAATCTTATGAATGCTTATAATGGTAATGCTATATTTGTTACCAATGCTGCAAATATCGGATTTTTTATGAACATACTATAAATTATATATTTTTGTTGTATGTTCACTCTTACAATATTATTGTAGAAAGTGTGTGAAAAAAAAATAATTTTTATATCTTTTCGTTTTCTTTTTGAATTTGAAACCCCTAAAATAACTATTGATTGAATACCATTTAGAAGTTGAAAAAAGATTAAATACATTTATGTATTTACATGCAAATAAACAAATACAAAATTCGGAAATTAAATTTAAAATATTTTCTTCGATTCATTTCAGGTAAATTACATTATTTTTCATATTATATTTATTTACTTATCACGTTTCAACGCGTATTATAAAATTTTATGCTTATTCACTGATGTTTTCCAGTTATATTTAAACAAAGTTTATGCTAAACCCTAGATTGTTCGAACAAGTCATTTTTATTTTAATTAGTTTGTAAAATCTTGAATTTTTTACTGTAGAATGAAATAATGACAAAAATTATGAAATTCATAATAGAAAATTACGATAAAATTAGTTTCCCTTACAATTCTAATAGAATATTTTAATTTCTTTTGATGTTCCCATGACATTTCATACTGATTTCATTAATAATTTCAATTGATTGCACAAGTAATTGACGAAAAGAAAATATATCGTTCAATCTTAACATCCAAAACATAGTTCATAATTTCGTTCTGTATGTAAGTTAGCCTGTATGTTTTGTATCTGTAAATTTCAAATCAAAAAATCAAGAAAATAACTCTTTAATAAACTGTTTCAATTGCATGTTGTTTAACAGTTTTTTTTTGTCAGAAAGTTTAGTTGTATTTCTGTGTATATGTTTGTATGATATTTCTTTGTATTGTGACTATTTTAATAAATATCACGACTGAATTTTCTTTGTGTGTGTTCAAAACATTTTGTGAATTTTTTTCTGCTGCTTTTTCGTGCGTAATTGAAATTAATTTCAGTCAATTTTTGTGATTTATTGATTGGTTTCATCATTTTTCTTCATTTATGCTGACAGCATTTATAAACTACAAAAATTTAAACGTTGTAGACGAATAAATTGTTGAAGCTTTAAGCGGTAGTTTATTAAAAAGCAACAACACCAACAGTTTCAGCAACAATAGTGAAACATTCAACTTATGTTGAACAAAAGTTAGAAAATGGGGCGAACAACTTGGGGGGCGAATAGTTGTTCATTTCACAAAAACATATTGACTTAACCAACAATTAATGTAGTTAAGGATAAGAAACGAAGGAAAGAAATTCTTCAATTTCTAAATTTAACACTTTCCCCACCACTGCACGTAAATATATATACATTCCTCATTGTTATGAAGTTTATTGTTTTATTTAAGTTTCTTATTTGTGCTTCTTATATACTTTACCTTTAAGTAACAAATTATATATATATATATATATATATATATATATATATATATATATATATATATATATATATATATATATATATATATATATATATATATATATACATGTATATATATATATATATATATATATATATATATATATATATATATATATATATATATATATATATATATATATATATATATATATATATATATATATATATATATATATATATATATATTTATATATATATATTTATATATATATATATATATATATATATATATATATATATATATATATATATATATATATATATATAATTTGTTACTTAAAGGTAAAGTATATAAGAAGCACAAATAAGAAACTTAAATAAAACAATAAACTTCATAACAATGAGGAATGTTTTTCGGTACATATTAGATTTTAAGCTTTCCGGATAAGTTTGCATGTTAATTTCATCACGTTTAAGAGTAAATTATTATTAGTTGTTGCTGACTTACAAAAATATTCACAATTTCTCTTCATATTTTACTTTTTTACAATATACGTACTAATCAGTATATATGTAAACAAACATTGTACGATCTAGGAAAAAAATTAGATAAATGATTTCAAAAAGAAAAAATAAAAAAATGTTTTCCATCTTACATTTTCTGACCAATTTGCGATCTTCTCTAAGGTAACAATCGTACAAGAATCACCATTAAAATATTTCTCTATTACTGCATTCGTACATATTCAATATATTCTCATTTTCCCGAATCGATATCTTGCTTTATTGCACTTTCTTTAATCAAATAAAATAAACTACAAATTATTTTATTATAAATTAAAAAAAAAACTTAATTTCATTTTTTATTCTCTTTTGAAATTTTTAAAACTGTTATATTTCAAACTTTTATTAAACCTCAATAAAGTTGAAATGTTAAGCCTTTTTCATGCTTTTGAAAAATAACTTATATAGTCAGTGGAAGTAGGTATTTATCAGCTTAAAAAACATCTTCCACGATTCAAAATTTAAATTTAGCAGCTAAAATCCAAAAAAGATATTAAAGCCTCAGCAATATTCCATTATTCCTTTCGATCGTTTTGGTTGAAAGTCAGCTATAAAATATCGAAAAATTCACACTCATATTTAAGCCAAAACGACATTTTATAACATAAAGATCGATCGTTGAAAAGATCGATGTTGAATTCAACGATGATGATGACCAACAACAATAAACTTCAAAATTGAAAGACAAACACTCTCTCTAGTTGAATTTTTAACTTTAATAATGATTGTTATTGCTGCTGTTTAAAAATGTTAAAGACGATGCAGAGAAGTAAAGATTTTCTTTACATTTTGTAGGTTAGAGTTTGTTGTCGATGATATCTTAAGAGGAGAAATTAAAACCAAAAAAACAACAAAAATATCATCAAATTATTAAGTCAAATGATGTAAAATGTTGGTCCCTTTAAGATAAAATTTAGTTTAATACAAAAAATAGCTTAAAAAAGTAACTTACAGAAATAACAAAAAGGGCGAAACTGCATTTTAATCAGTTAATTTTATATTAGCATCTTATCGCTCAGGTAAATGCTTTGGTTTTGATCAACAAGCAGCAACATATTTGGCTGTTTATATACTCCCCTCTTCACAAAATATCATCGACACTATACATGTAAAAAACTTTAACTGAAGAGATCACCTTCCAAAACAAAACAGAATAACTACACTTAAAAAATATCTAATGCTTTAGACAGTTTATAATTTCCAATTTTGTACAAATCCTTACAAACAATCATATTTATTAGCAATACTCTTTTCGTTACCATGTAATGAAAGTCACCTATTCACAATTTTTCTTCACAGTGTAAAATGGTATGTTTTTATGTTTATGATTTTATTTTTTTTAATAATTTTTTTGTTCCTCAATTTACCAAAGCTTTTTGTACTTCTCATATTACCACCGAATATGTTTTTAACAAAAAAATTAAGATTGATCATTTCAAAGATAACAGTGTGTTATCTGTGATTTGTGGTGATCTGTGGTGATCTAGATTCGTTTCTTCTTCTTCTCTTAAATGCTTTTAAAATTTTTAACAGATAAACTTGGTGCTGGTGTTTAAAGAACTCCAAAAAATGAGAATAATGTTTAACGAAATATTTAGCTTAAACAAAAATTAAAGAATATAAAAAAATATTTTATGCGTATAAAAATATTTTTGAAGGTGGGCTTTTGTTACCTTTAATTACAATATGCATGTTTGTACAATATAAAGCATGAAATTAAAGACAAGTAACAAGAGCCTTACAAACACCTGTGATGACGATAAGCTTTTTTTTTTTGTTTGATTTTCAATTTCTTTTATTTAATTCAGTTCTTCTCCTCAATATCAGTACAATATTTATACAACGTTATCGGTCAATTCATGTTCAAAAGGCATTTGCATTGTTTTCATCTTTGTTGCATTTAGTATTACTAAATTCTGGATTTTTGTATTTGTAAAGTGTTGCTTTTAATGAGAAAGTTTTTATGTGGTTTAACTTGAGCAAAATATATATATAACAAGAGTCAAAAATGCTTATGAAATAAGAACAATTATGGTTGGAAGGGTATTTTGGAATCAACAGCAAACAGTAACAAATCCACTTTTCATGAAGATATTAAATTTTGCCATAATTTAATTGTTTATTATTACTTGAACGATATTAAACATTTTTAAACAGCAGTCGTTGTAACTGAACATCAGCAACAGCAACAACTTGTGTAATAAAATACTAAAGTAACGATTAATCGTTGTTATTGCAATATCGTCATAAAATTATAAAGTAATAAAAATATTTATATGGTTTCTTTTAATTTGTTTCTTATCCTTAACAAATATAACAAAAACACTAAAAAAACAAAGAGTGCATTTATTGCCTAATAACCATTTAAATACTACTGATTTAATAAAATATTTATCAAGTTGACTTTAAAGTATATCACGGTAAATTTCTTTAAAAATATGTAGAATAATGAGTTTAAATAGTGTTATCTTTATTACAAATAATAAACATATTTGCGACATTGCGAATTTTTATATTAGTCTGTGTTTGAATATAATCCCGTTTCAAAATTTTGCAACTTTTAAAACTCCTATAATAAAACAATTAAATTAAATTAAATTAAATTAAATTAAATTAAATTAAATTAGATTACAATATCTGAAATATCGAAAAACCATTAAATGTTATACTGATCAATATATATTCTCCAGGTACTAGTAATATAAAAATATGGGCTCATTTTCAATTACATTTTAATTTTCATTTTATTTACTATACGGAATCTGCTGGTTTTATTTAAAACGTGATTCACAGAACTCTAACGCTTCGTGAGTAATAAAATGACTCATTATCACATTCTTTTTGTAATGGATTAACTGTGAATTGTAATTAAACATCTAATAATGTTTAAAATATTATTATTAATATTATGATTTGAAAACTTAAATTATTTCCCACATTAAAATGCATTCACTCAATGTATTTGAAAACAATTTGAATTGAAATGAATGAATTAATGTTTGCAATCAAACTGTGACAATAAAATGAAGAGAAATAAGATAGAAATACGTGAAAGAAAATTTAATAAAATGTAAAAAAGAGGAAAACAATTGAAACACTAATTAAAGACCCCCCTCGTACAATGCGAGAAATTGTGAGAAAACTAATAAACTTGAAACTTAAATTTTAAATCTTACACATTTTGATTTTTATAACTTTTTACATCCACATTTGACTGAAGTCAAAGAATAGAGTAACAAAAATTATTCGTTCTTTACATGAGAGGAATAATTTGATTTTCTTAAAAGTTTATTTTTATATGATTTTGTATTTTTCGGTAATTTTCTAGTAATTTTTCTTCTTTTCATAAAATTCATTTCGACCCGTCGTTTGTTTTGTTATGGCGGCATGGTGGTCAATTATTATTACGACTGACTTTTGCTATATGCCAGCCTGCCTACCGGGCTAACTACAAACGACGCAACGTCGAGTGCGAGCAAACAGTTTATTTTGTTTTTACTTAAATTTTCTATTACGATTATTATGCACGCAGTGTTGCCTGATAGAGAGTTGTTGATTAAGTTGATATTGTTGTTGCCACATTACTATTGTTTTTGTAAGTAAAACACCTTTAGATTAATTGAGTTTATTAGAAACGTGTTGATTTTATTATTATAATTGTTGATTAGTTCTCAAGTATTGTTGAGTGTTGTTATTGTTATTACTTTTTTGTGTAATTGCAAGTTTTGTGTTTTGGATTAGAACAAGTAACACTTAATATTTGTTTCATTTTCTTTATTGTAATTGTAATCTTTTCAATATTAATTAACAACAAGTAAGAATGCTATATTCGGCTATGCCGAATCTTAAATACCCTCCACCACAAATTCGTGTAAAGTTAATACGTTAGGTTCCATAGACACACATATACTCACAAATGTATATAACACAGAAATACTTAATTAGTCATAAAATTAGTTACAATTTAAGCTATAAAATTTTTCAACTAACTGCCTTTTTTCTACCAATTTTCATTGAGCTCTGTTAATTTTTGCGGATGTGAGCAGACAAAGAGATTGACGAAAATCGATTGAGATTTTGACTTGATGCAAGAATATATACATTATGGGGTCTGAAATAATTCATTCTTAGCGTTACACACAAAATGACAAAGTTAATATTCTCTCTCTACCACTTGTACTGTGGAGCGTATAAAAACAAAAAATATGCTTGTTATAAGCTCAAAACTATTTTCCGGGAAGGGGTTTTATATGTAGCTCCCATATAAGACCCCTTCCCGAAGTTTGGACCAAGATTGTTCATATTTATAACATACTTTTATTATAGTTAGAAAAATCATTGTGCTAAATTTTAATGGAATTAATCTTTATTTAAATGTTTTATAAACTCTAATCCGTTTTCCGGAAAATCCCGTTATAAGGGAGCTATAGGAAAATTTGGACCGATACAGGGCAAATTAATATAATATCTTCAGAACAGTTAGCAAAATAATTGTGTCGACTTTCAGTAGAATTGGTCTTTATTTACTCGGGAAGGGGCGTTATAATGGAGCCATATCATAATATGGACCCACAATACAATAGAATTGGTTCAAATTAAAAGTATTATAAGCTGTAAATCATATTCCGGGAAGGGGCCTTATATGGGAGCTATATCAAAATATGGACCCATTTTAATAAAGTTTACAACATATATTTAAAAAAGCTAGAAAATTAGTTGTGCCAAATTTCAATAGAATTGGTTCAAATTTAAGAGTTTTATAAGCTATAAATCATATTCCGGGAAGGGGCCTTATATGGGAGCCATATCAAAATACGGACCCATATGAATAAAATTTATAGTATATATTTAAAATAGTTAAACAATTATTTGTGCCAAATTTCAATAGAATTGGTTGCAATTTAAGAGATTTATGAGCTATAAATCAAATTCCGGGAAGGGGCCTTATATGGGAGCTATATCAAAATATGGATCCATATTAATAAAATTCACAATATATATTTAAAATAGTTGAAACAATAATTGTGCCACATTTCAAAAGAATTCGTTCAAATTTAAAAGTTTTATAAGCTATAAATCATATTCCGGGAAAGTCCTTATATGGGAGCTATATCAAAATATGGACCCATCTTAATATAATTTATAACATATATTTAAAATAGTTAAAAAAATAATTGTGCCAAATTTCAAAAGAATTGGTTCAAATTTAAGAGTTTTATGAGCTATAAATCACATTTCGGGAAGGGGCCTTATATGGGAGCCATATCAAAATACGGACCCATATGAATAAAATTTATAGTATATATTTAAAATGGTTAAAAAATTATTTGTGCCAAATTTCAATAGAATTGGTTCCAATTTAAGAGTTTTATGAGCTATAAATCACATTCCGGGAAGGGGCCTTATATGGGAGCCATATCAAAATATGGACCCATGTAAATAAAATTTATAGTATATATTTAAAATAATTAAGAGATTAATTGTGCCAAATTTCAAAAGAATTGGTTCAAATTAAAGAGTTTTATGAGCTATAAATCACATTCCGGGAAGGGGCCTTATATGGGAGCTATATCAAAATACGGACCCATGTGAATAAAATTTATAGTATATATTTAAAATGGTTAAAAAATTATTTGTGCCAAATTTCAAAAGAATTGGTTCAAATTAAAGAGTTTTATGAGCTATAAATCACATTCCGGGAAGGGGCCTTATATGGGAGCTATATCAAAATACGGACCCATGTGAACAAAATTTATAGTATATATTTAAAATGGTTAAAAAATTATTTGTGCCAAATTTCAATAGAATTGGTTCCAATTTAAGAGTTTTATGAGCTATAAATCAAATTCCGGGAAGGGGCCTTATATGGGAGCTATATCAAAATATGGATCCATATTAATAAAATTCACAATATATATTTAAAATAGTTGAAACAATAATTGTGCCACATTTCAAAAGAATTAGTTCAAATTTAAAAGTTTTATAAGCTATAAATCATATTCCGGGAAAGTCCTTATATGGGAGCTATATCAAAATATGGACCCATCTTAATATAATTTATAACATATATTTAAAATAGCTAGGAAATTAGTTGTGCCAAATTTCAAAAGAATTGGTTCAAATTTAAGAGTTTTATGAGCTATAAATCACATTCCGGGAAGGGGCCTTATATGGGAGCTATATCAAAATACGGACCCATGTGAATAAAATTTATAGTATATATTTAAAATAGTTAAGCAATTATTTGTGCCAAATTTCAAAAGAATTGGTTCAAATTAAAGAGTTTTATGAGCTATAAATCACATTCCGGGAAGGGGCCTTATATGGGAGCTATATCAAAATACGGACCCATGTGAACAAAATTTATAGTATATATTTAAAATGGTTAAAAAATTATTTGTGCCAAATTTCAATAGAATTGGTTCCAATTTAAGAGTTTTATGAGCTATAAATCAAATTCCGGGAAGGGGCCTTATATGGGAGCTATATCAAAATATGGATCCATATTAATAAAATTCACAATATATATTTAAAATAGTTGAAACAATAATTGTGCCACATTTCAAAAGAATTAGTTCAAATTTAAAAGTTTTATAAGCTATAAATCATATTCCGGGAAAGTCCTTATATGGGAGCTATATCAAAATATGGACCCATCTTAATATAATTTATAACATATATTTAAAATAGCTAGGAAATTAGTTGTGCCAAATTTCAAAAGAATTGGTTCAAATTTAAGAGTTTTATGAGCTATAAATCACATTCCGGGAAGGGGCCTTATATGGGAGCTATATCAAAATACGGACCCATGTGAATAAAATTTATAGTATATATTTAAAATAGTTAAGCAATTATTTGTGCCAAATTTCAATAGAATTGGTTGCAATTTAAGAGTTTTATGAGCTATAAATCATATTCCGGGAAATGGCGTTATATGGGAGCTATATCAAAATATGGACCAATGTTAATAAAATTTATAACATATATTAAGAATGGTTTAAAAATTAGTTGTGACAAATTTCAGTAAATTATCTTAAAAATTGCGGTCCATATGACACAAAGAGTTTGGGGTGTATCAAAATTTTGCATATTATAGCCTATAACTTTTTTCCGGTTAATCAGATTTTGATAATTTTTGGCACGATGATGAAGCACGTGTAATTGTATGCTAAAATTAATTTTTTGTTTAAGTCCAATTACATTTTTAGAAGAAATTAGAAGAGTTCATTTTTGAAATTTTGAGGTTGTTTCAGATATCGGTCTATAACTTCCTTGCTTATAAACCGATATAGCTGGTTTTAAATAGCAAACTGCTTAGGACAATAACAAACAATGTGGCCAAGTTTTATTGAATTCGGTCAATTATTCTAGGCGTGAGAATGTTTCCAACAGACAGACAGACGGACAGACGGACAGACGGACATAGCTAAATCGACTCAGTTTTTGATTTGATGCAATAATATATATACATTGTTGGGTCTGAGATGATTCCTTCTTGGCGTTACATACAGAATGACAAACTTAATATACCCTCACCACTTGTGGTGGTGGAGGGTATAATAATTTTTAATAATAAATTGTGTATAAATGTTTTTAATGTTTGTGAGTGCGTATGCGTAAGTGTTATCGTTATATCATTGAAAATATTTATTATTTTTGTTGTTTCAATAAGTTTTCTTGAAACAATGAAGATAAAACCGAATTACTTTATATAACAAATGTTGTCTTTAACCCCCGATATGTTTGGAATTTTTGAATAACAATATTTTCAAAATCTTATTTGAAAATTCCCCGAGTAAATAATTGGTGGAAAAGTGTTCATAATTTACCCATAGACAAGGAAAACAAAATTTCACGGTTACTTCAAAAATGTTAAATGAATTTTAATTTCGAAATATTTTAATAAACAACTTTACAGACGATTTTAGTTAGTTTGATTTTATTTTATTTTATTTATTTATTTTTTTTTTAATATTTAAGTGGGAAAATATGTAACATATAAAGGTTAATGTCGAGAAAAATACATATAAAAAATAAAGTTCTTTTATTGATATCACAAAATAATAGTTTGTATTTTGCAATGCAGTCATTATGACTGCATTTGGACAATATAGGTATTTGAAAAATCTCCGCCTTCAAGCGTTGAAAATTCCTTAAAAAGGGAAAGCGTTTCTCTTCCTAACTTCAATTCTCGGTGTTAGTTAACCGACAGGTTTGGAATAGATAAAAGGAAAGGAATTTACCTAATTTTATATTTTATTTAGAAGTTAAGTAGATGGATTTGGGTTTGTTTTATTTATTTCACTGCAAAAGTTTTAGTATCATTTCATTTATTCCTTAGTTGCTCTTACTTTCTCCACTTTTATTTGTGTTCAGCTTGTTGTATTTTCTTGTTTATTTTAAGTCACCAAATATGCGTTGATATAAGTCGTATACAGAAACACACTATTTTTGGACTAATAATTGAAAACATCTATGAAAGTCCAGATGAAGTTCTAAAATTTAATATATATTACAATATTACAAGTATTACAAAATATTTTTTGAATATTTCTAAATTTAAAAACTTTTCTTTAAACTATTTTTCAGATATATAAAATCCATAATAAAGTTACTTTATTAGAAGTTTCTTACTACGTTAGGCAAAATATATAGAATAATTTATTGATGGATTGATTTCATTTAGTTTCATGTAGAGTACATTAACGAATATAAAAAAAATATAAAAAAGGACACCAATATGCCAATTCTAGCGCCTAATATTCACACTAACTGCTTACGAGCCTTTATAACAAAAGTTTAGCTTAGAGCCAATGAAGCGCAAGTTTACCCTTTTTAAAAACTTTTTATATTTCAATTTGCAATTTTTTCAATTTCACGAATTGGATTCTTGCTCTTTTTTTATTTTTTTTTTTTTTGTTTTTGCATGAAGTTTTCAATACTGAAAGATTTTGAATTGTACAAAAAAAAAACTTTTTTCAATGGATTTTTGTTTGTTTTAAATGTATTCGTTTGTTTTGTTATACATATACATAAATAAAATCTATGTACTTTTATATAGAAGGTTGGCATGATTGTATATGTGTGTAAAGTGTATGTTTGATCAAAATCGCCACAGGGATTTGCTTTACAAGCTTGGAAAAGTGGAAAAACTTTCAATTGAATTTTTAGACGTTTGCCTATCCAGCCACGTATTTTAAGAAAAAAATTTAACCACTATTTCCCCCAACCCTCCTGCTAACTCCGTCTCCATCACTTGGTTGCTTTGTTAGCATTTGCTAAGAAAAATTGTATTTACAAAATTTTAACTTCTCTTGAAATTTTATTTTTTATACTCCCTATAGTTTGATAGATGAATGTAAACTTTGTTTAAATTTGGGTTTGTAAGTCAGTTTAACATCAAAGTTTTGTACATTTTTGTAATTCAATGGTTACGCAACTTTTGCTTCATTTGTTTGCTAAATTCGGATTTTCTACACAAATTTATGTTACTGAAAAAAAAGAAATGAAAGTCTAACACGCACACATACACACATAAATAGGACCTTTATCAAACTAAGATTTGGTATTTATATTTGAAATAAAGTTGTTGTTTTTATTATATTTGCAGTTTTCTTTTTGAATTGGCAGTGTAGGAGGGTTTTTACAAAACCAAATGAAAAGAAACAAGAATTATGGCCACAAGAAATCAATTTATTGAAGTTAAATAAAAATATATATTTTATTTGGTAGTTGGTTTTTGGGTTTATTTTTCTTTTTAGGAATTAAATTCTTTTTAGGGACATTGAAAAAGCAAAAGAATCCTATGAATAGATTTTATTAAGAAAACGTTGAGGTTTAAGCAAAAGGAAAAAATATAAATTTAATTTAATTTTTTTGTCAAAACTAAATCTTTGGTTTAATTGAATCAATTATTAACGAAATAATTCGAAAAAATAAAAGTATTAAAAAACAAAATATATATATATATATATATATATATATATATATATATATATATATATATATATATATATATATATATATATATATATATATATATATATATATATATATATATATATATATATATATATATATATATATATATATATATATATATATATATATATATATATATATATATATATATATATATATAAATACCACTACAAGTTCAAAGCACTTTTTTGAAATATTTACTGTCATGTAAACTTTATGTATTCAATTTTACAATTATTTTAATATTTCTTATTAAATTCCATTATTACGGGCACATATTTTTAATAAACGAATTCTTTGATTCTTAAAATTCTACTTTAACAAGATAAATTGTGTATTTCGCACATCAATGTTTCGGTTGACTTTGAATCCTGTTGGTTTTGCGGCAAAACAGCTATAATATTTTACCAGTTTTTTATTTTTTAAATAAAATTTGTCAAACCTTACAAAATAGTTGATCAAAAAGTTATTTAACGAATTTGTTACACAAAATTTCAAAATCCCTACAAATTTTTTAATACGAAAAAATAATTAATTAGAAATAATAATTAATCTTCTAATTATTATTTCATTAGAAAACTTAAATCAAAATTTAAAAAAATGACAAATTATTAGAAAATATATATTAAAGCTTTACTCCATATTTTCCCACATAAATAGGGTACCAAAGACTTCTAATAAGAACGCATATGACAACCATTTTATTGTTTCAAAATGATTCCAGGAATTTCAGATCTTTTGTAGCGTAAGCAACCAAACGAACTTTTTCGAATGAAAAAATCATTTGCGCATACCAATCATTTTTTAAAATTCCCAAACAATTAATTTGCAGACACTTTTAGTATAAAAAGACAGACAAACACACATACTCGTTCAGAAAATCAAAATAAAGGAACCGCTCTAAAGTAGGCAACCATCATCATCATTATCATCTTTAACATAACTAAATTCATACACATTCACACATTTATACGATAAAATAATAATAAAGAAAAACACCACATTCATACAAATATTTGCAATTAACGTCTGGATATCTGAACTACACAACGAATTGAAACCAAACCGATCTTAATCAAAAGCTTAAAAACAAATATAAGCATCGCAAGAGCAAATAATGATGATAATGATAATTATAATTTTAATGTTGTGGTGTAAAGAGGGTAAGGAGTGATACGAAGTCCAACCACATATTCTTACAAAATATACATACAAATAAAAGGTGACATTTTCAATGAACGTATAATTTAATTTGTTTTTTTTTTTTTTTTTTTTTCATTTTCATACCAATCAGTTGCCTTCAGTTCTGTTGCTGGTGTTATGTTGAAGACATTTGAGGTCAAAATGTGGGACCACAATATGTGTAGATGTTGTTAATACCAGGTGAAAATCCCTCCTGTTGTTATTTAACGCACCCTTTTTTCATAACAATAATTTTATATGAATTTAGAAACTACCCGAAATTAGTGCAATAATCAGTTTCGATTAAATTTATTATATTTTTTAATTATGGTTAAACAAAACTTAGAATTAAAAAGGCCGTTTCATGTGGCGTTTTTTATTTCTAATACATATTTCATTAAAAAATTTCACATAAATAAAATTTTTACTTTAATTTCTTAAATTTTAAAAGAAAATTAAAGAAAAAAAAATTCCCCAGGGTTTTGAATTATGAAGTGTGATATGCAGCACTTGAATTAAGAAAAAAGAAAATCTCCATTATCTGACCTTTTAATAACACTGCGGGTTTCCAAGTTAAAAATAAACTCACTCACATAAGAGGGGGACATTTTTTTTAATATTAAAAGTTTTTATTTTATATTATAAAGTTGACTTTGCAATAAAAAAAAACATATTATTTTTCTTGATTTTTGTTTTATTACTTTTTTTTTTGTTCTCTTCGAACTACATTTACATGTCTCTTTCTCAAGCCGACAAAATTAAATAAAAACAATTTATTAATGTATTTTTAATTAATCAAATCAGCAAATTATGCAAATTATTTTGATTATAAACAAATTTTTAACTTTGAAATAAAAAACCTATTCATATACACACATACATACAAAGATACTCGTTCAAATACTGAAATTAAAATGAATGAATTCTAAAAATAAATTTTAGTAGAATTTTTTTTAATAAATATTATTTATTTTTAATTATTCAGGAAAGGAAAATTATAGATGAATTTAGCATATCGAATTTTATGTTGAACAATTAAATTATAAATTTAATATTTTCTTCTAAAGGGTGGCAACATTAAAATTAGTAAATAACAAAAATTATCTTTAAGAATTTTTATATTACTTCAAATATTTTATATAAAATTGTTTATTATGTTTTTGTAGTAATATATAAATAGGTTATGTTAACCAGATATTGCGTATGTATCAACAAGATGCAGTCATTTATAGAACATATTTTTTTTTTTTTTTTTTTTTTTTTTTTTAATAATTACTTAAATTTTGAACCATTGGAGATATCGAAAAAAATTTTCATATATTTTTATATAAGTTGATTTGGTAGAGTGCTCTACGGATAATAAATTTGAGATATTGTGATCTAAAAAAAATCATTAAATATATACACTGTATTATGATACAAAACAGTTGTAATCAGAGATACGTTCCATTTAAAAACTTACAATATTTGTACGTTTGTATACATATACAAATATTTTACGAAAGGTATTTGAAATTCGGTGTAAATATAATATTCTTACTTATTTTCAATTTAGTTCACTTTATTTTGTATGTCAAAATTGTTTTACTTGTGTATTCTACTTATGTGATGGATTTTGATTTATGATGTTTTTAGCCGCCCTTCAATAAATCAGGTTGCAAATCGATTCTGTTCGAAAACAGTATTTATTCGATTTTATTCTTCATATTTTTTATTTATTAGTGAGAAACTCCCTACCCTGGCTAACGTCACAAATCTGAACGAAAAGAGTTTAAGAAAATTGAGAATGTAAAAAATTACACACTTTTACTTCTGTTGTTAATATTTGAAGTGATTTGTATCCGAAGACAACATATAAGTTTGCTTTTTGTTCTTTAATTCAATTTTATGATTGTTTAAATTTGACTTCATTTTTGTCTTTTTTTAATCAAAAAGGCAGTTAGCAAGTGAACATTTTACATTTGGTTATAACGAATCTTAAATACCCTAAACGAAAATGTTAAAGATATAAATAAATGTAATATTCTGCTTTTCAATCTGAACGAATCTATTTTGTTTCTTATAAATTAAAATCTTTTTTAATTACATTAAGTCTTCTGGTATTCTGAAGTGTACAAACAAAGCAGCTGTATATGTATGTATATTCATTCTTATGAGAATTTGTAAAGTTTTAATTTCAACATATTTAAAAATTTTTGTTTCAATATTTTCCCTTTGAGTTCCTCTTTTAAAAAAATTAACTTATTTTGATTCTAATTTTTTATTATCAAGCTTACACAGGTAGTGATGCATTTTATTTGCTTGCTCGTATTATAAGTTTTGTTTGGTGGGTACGTATTTCCTTAACTTCAATTGCCGGTTTACTTTATTCTAGAAATGTGATACAAACATTAAAAATTTAATTTTGTAATAAATTCATTCTAAAAAAATAAAGAAATATATAAATCAATATACAATTTTTCATTGAGAGTTCAATTGGAATAAAACTTAAAAAATATTATGTGCAGAAAATTAAATATTTAAATTTTCATTTTTAATTCCTTAAAAAAGGACATGGAAAAATACAATAATTTGTCCAGAAATATTATTTAACTTGTTTAGTAAATTATATCTAAAGTTAGTAAGTAATATTAACTTCTTTTTATCAATCGAATTAATAAATTAAATTAATAATCACATCGCTGTTATCATAATAAAGATCTATAAAATATGCTCACGTAATTTTAATTTCGGAACTTTATACTACAGTAGTCATAAAATCATATAATTCATGTACAGTAATTCTTGTTTTAAATTTGTGTGTTTGAAGATGCTTTCAATTTTTTTATTTTTTCCACTTTAATTTTTTCTCCTACTCAGAACATACAATTATTACAAACAATTTATTAACAAATAGTTGGTTTGGCGTGTGATCCCTAAAGGAAGGAGAAGAGAAAATAAACAAAAGCCAAAAAATCGAAATACGTATTGAAGAAAGGAAATATTTGTACTCTGTTCTCCACCAATAACGCTCACATTGTAAATTTAAAAGAAAAAATGAATATCCATCCAACAATAAAGTAGTGCCGAATCATTGCAACTAAGTATTAACAAAATTTACAAATAACACAATGAAAGCGACTAACCACAAACTACACAAAAATAGTTATAAAAATTTTCATTTTTAATTTACGCCGTTATTCTGTTTTGAACGGCTAACAGCTGTGTGCATTGGTAAATAATACGCCAAACAATTTATATTCAACGAAAAATAAAATGAACGCTATTGCATTGAGAGAAAAGTGCAAATTCATGTTCGTTGACAATTTCACATAATTTGCATGCAATAATATAAAAACACAGTCGTTCCTTTAAACAAGGACTGCCAGGCAAACAGACAAACGTACGTAGATGACATTATCGTTAAAGTCGACTTCAACGTCATCATAGTCATAGTATGTTTTTGTTTTCAGTTATTACTGTTACTGCTATCTGTTGCCTAAGGAATGAGGATGATAATGGGAAATATTGCTAAATGTAAATATTATTTCGATGCTGCAGCAAACTTTTGGTTGAGGGAACGGTGATAATGGCAACGACGCTCTACAGCTGTGAAGTCAAATATATTAATTTTGATTGTTTTTTATGTATTTTATAAGCGTAAATTTGAAAAAAAAAAACATGAAATTTTTGTCAAAATGTAATTTCGAACTTTTTTAAGTTTTCGTTTTTATTTTTGCTTTTTATTGAAAAACTATGTTGTTTGTCAAAAATGTTAAAAAAGCGTCTTAAGTGAGATGAATGAATGGCTGAATATTTGTAACAAGGACTGTAATCAGCACAACATTAAACTGCTAACTATATGGCATATTAAATTGATTAAATTATTGGCATTTTTAATTTTCTCACTACACAAATACACATATCATTAAAAATAGTAAGCCAATTGATGTTAATTAAATATTAAATATGATAAAAGAAAAAATAAAATTCATAACCATAAATTTGACAAATGAAGCGACAAAAGGCAGTAGTTACTTTAAAATGATTAAAATCGTATTAAAACATTTTAATTATTATCAATTATTACCTTTTAGTATACCAATTGACACAATGGTAGTGAATGAAAAATAGTTTCATGAATAAATAAATAATAAAATAATTTCATTCACATAAATAATCTTTTTTCAATTTTTTCTCTTTTTTTTTTTTTTTTTTGGTTATAAATTAAGTATAAAAAATTATAATCAGCTTCAAAATACCAACATAAAAAAAATAAACAAGAAAAAAGCATCTTCCATTTAACCACTCCATTGTTTATTTTTTATTTATTTTAATCTTTTTATAAATTGCTGCATCTATTCACTTGTAAATTGAAAATATTTAACAACTAAATCGAAAAAAGAGAAGAAATTAAAACAAATGGCTTAAAGATTATAGTGTTAACAAAAATTTGACAGTGTTTTATGTTAACAATATAGAAGATACATTTCATATACATATTTTTATTGTTTACTTTTGTTGGTTTAAGCTTTTTTCATTTTTAGTTTTTCCCTCTAAACAATAGAATTTAAACCACAATACAACTCGTTCCATTACAACAAATGGATAATATCATATAGACCAATAATGAAGTGATCTGATCTGATGTGACGGGTTGGCTTGGGTTGGTATTTATAATTGAAATATGTGGAGGAAACGAAACTTTTACGACTTTAATTAGTGAAATTAAAAAAAAAAAACGTATTTGATTTGGAAATTGTAAACAAAGAAGCTTTTAAATCCACAATTGAAGGCAAATGGAAAACAAACAAAAAAATGCCAACAACAAACATTAATGATTAATAACTTAATATTTCGTTATAAACAGACTGAATAATAGAAAACATTTTAATTTTTTTATGAGATGTAACTAATTTCATTTATATATTTCTTATTCTATTTTACTTTAATTTAAATTTTTGAAGTTTTTTTTTCAAAGGTGTTTTTGTTGTTTTAACTTCTTTTTCATATTTCTTAATAACTCAAAGAGGGCTAATTTGGTCAATTGTGTTGACATGGTGTGAAAATTATATGCTTTTGTTAAAACTAATGCTTTTCGTTTTCAGTTTCCTTATTACAAAAACTTATGGTTAATGGAATAAAGATTTTTTATTCATGGCAGCCCTATGAAACTTAAAACATTTATACAGTTAGATTTTTCAAAACAAAAAGAAAAATGTTTTTTTTTAATATTTGAATAAAAAACATGATGAACTTGTTGTTAATATAAATATTTATAATTTTAAATCTAATTTAAAAGCAAACAAATTTCGTTTTAAGTTTATTAATGAACCACAATAATATCTACAAGTTTTATTGCATTAAAACGATTTATACTTTAATCAAATATAACTATAAAAACACACATTTTAAAAAACTGCATTGGAAAAAATTCTAATAAAGAAAAGTGGCAAATTTATTATAAGACATTTACAACCTTTAAAATATACCCATTTAAGGCATTTATTGTACAAAAACA
>PYHX02000345.1:0-35406 GCA_004302925.2 Cochliomyia hominivorax
AAAATCGTGTGAGTTTTTAAAAGTTATTCTTATTAAAAAAAAAAACAATCGGTGACGTATGATTAATATTAATTTATTGAAAAATTTTTACAAAATTTTTTCTTTAATAACTTCAGCAGTAAAAAAACCGATTTTCTCTAAATAAATTGCATACAAAAGCTAAGAAAACAGAATCTAAAATTCATATCAATTTGTTATTATTTATTAAAAGAAAATATATTTTCTTGTTCCCCAAAAATCTATATACAAATTTTAGTTTCAGCAAAATTATGTGTTCAAAAGGAGACAGAATTTGAAACATATAAAAAACAATTTTGTTTATAATTTTTTAAAACAATTTAACTTTTCGCTGAATTTAAAATCTGGAATTAATTGTTATTTTTTTGCTTTTTTATTCTTTTATTTTTATTTAATTTACAAATTAAACAATATTTTTTGTTTTATTTCTCTTTCACCTTCTTTCCCAAAACTATAACTTCAATAAATTGTTGCAAAAATCTCAAATTCACATCTAAAAAACAAAAACAACAACATAAATTTTCCATCGAAGTACTAAAAAAAACTGTAACAACAGCACAGGGAAAATGTCAAAAGTGCTGTATTTCAGATTGTTGGTTTTTAGTTCTAGAAAAAAAAACATTCTTAACAGCATAAGTTGACTGCATTCCTGAGAGATGTGAAAAGAAGTGAAACAATAGAAAAACTAAATATTTAACACATCTAAACAATTGTTTCACATTTTCTCCTCATATTTCGGTTTTTATTTTGAAGTACAATTTGTTTTTATTTCACTGCACGAGAGTTTTTTTCTGAAATGCACCATGAGAAAAGGTGATGAAATTTTGAAAGAATTTCAGATCCGATATGATGTTTTATACCATTTCCGGTCTTGTTTTGTTCTGCATTAGTTCCAATTAAAAATTTCATTATATCTCATAAAGTTGTTCAGATTCCAATTCCAGTTTAGACTTTTGATCGGAGTTTTATAACAGATTTCAGATTTAAATTTATATTCAGAACTAAATTTTAATTCAGACATAAACTCAGATTCTAAGTCATATTCTTATACAGATTCTAATTGAGATTTTGGTTTACATGTTGGTAGAGATTTTATCCCAGAATTTAATTGAGACTCTATTACAGATTTTAGTTCTGGAGTTAAGATAGATTGATTGTAATTCAGATCTGAGTTTGGAATCTACTCTAGAATTTATTTAAGAATACAACTCAGATTCTAGCTTAAATTCTACTTCAGTTTCCCGTTCACATTTTAATGTACTTTCTAATTCACACTGTAGTTCAGATAGCAATATCGATTCAAATTCAGATTCTCAGAAACTCAGATATAAATTCATATAATAGTTCTAATTGTAATACAGACTTTGACTCAAACTCTAGTTGAGATTCTAATAAATTTTTAATCAAATGGAATTAAGACTAAATTCCATTACAGATTATAGTTTCAAGGTCTAATTCATGATCTTAATATAGATTTTAGTTCAGATTGCTGCTAAGATTCTGATCAAAATTTCTAGTAGAGATTCTAGTTCCGATTCTAGTCTAGATTTTCTTATGGCTTCTAGCTTAGATTTTTTAGATTTTTACAGATTCTAATATATCCAAGTTCAAAATCTACTTTAATTCAGGCTCTTGTTCAGGTCTTAATAGAGTTTATAGTTCAGATTCTTAATCAGGTTCTAGTACAAATTTAAACAGCTTCTAATTCAGACTCTAGTTCAGATTCATATATGGAGTTCGATTCAGATTCGAGTTCAGATTCAAATTCACATTCTAGATTTTAAAACAGATTAAAATTCAAACTCTAGTTTCGATTCTAATACGAATTCTAATTCAGATCCAAATTTCGAATCAGGTCTTGATTTTTTTACAGC
Organism: Cochliomyia hominivorax; assembly: GCA_004302925.2. Classification (NCBI taxonomy): domain Eukaryota; kingdom Metazoa; phylum Arthropoda; class Insecta; order Diptera; family Calliphoridae; genus Cochliomyia; species Cochliomyia hominivorax. Next base: position 1,893 of record PYHX02000345.1, read on the forward strand.
TTATAATTTATACTTTAGTTGAGATTATAAAAGAGATTATAATTCCAATTTCTGTACAGATTCTAGCTCAAATTCTAGCTCAGATTATATTATAAATTCAGATTCTTTACGGCTTTCAAGATTTTGCTAAGAATTATAATTCAGATTCTAAATCAGTTTCCAATTCAGATTTTATGTCAGATTCTAATACAGATGCAAATTTAGTTTCTGGCTTATATTTTAGCTTAAACTCTACTTTAAATTATAATACAGATTCTAGTCCGTATTCTGATTTGGAATTGAATTCAGAATTTATTATAGATTGAGATAAAAAGCTACATTTCAGATCATTTTTCTAGATATCAGTTCAGATTCTCAATCAGATTTAAGTTCAAAATATGGTTCAGTTTCTAAGGCATAATTTAATTCAGATTATATTTCAGATTTCGGGTCATGTTCTTAAGTCAGATTTAAGTTTTACTTTTAAGTTTTACTTCTCTGGCTAAAATTTAATTATGCATTTTTGTTTAGATTTTAAATTAGATTTTGTTTTGTTATGTATTTTCCCATTTTTTAGTTCAGCCTCTAGTCCGGATTCAAATTAAATTTAATTTGTAGTCCGAATTCCAATTTAAATGCAATTTGAAATCTTTTTATGATTATTTCCCTTTTAGTACTATTTCCTGTGTGCTCGAGATCTTAAATAATTCTGTTCTGGTTATTAGTGATGGTTAGCAAAAGGTTTTATATTTTAATTTCACTAATTTAGTCCCATTGTGCAGTCTTTGTTCAGTATGTAATTTTATCGTTTTTTGGGGTTCGCTTTTGTTGATTTTTATAAAAAAAGTAATGCAGATACTTGTTTAACTCGTATGCAATTTTTGTTAAAACCAACACCCTTCCAAAAACGAGGGTGGAGTGAGATGAATAGTGCCACAAATTATAGATTTTAAATTTTTTATATATAATTAAACGTCTTTAAGTTGGACAACAAAATTAATATTTTCTTAATTAACAATTTCATATATGAAGGCGTATGAGTAATAATAAATTCTTCATAATATTCAATATTGAGGACTATTAAAACTCAACTTCCACATATGCAAATTGTTATGCAAAACACTTAATTTTTTTATTGTAATTCAATTCAATTCAATTCTTTTATGCTTTTATTCTTTATTTGTTTTGTATTTTCTTATTTATTTGGTATTTCCTTTTCCTTTTATATCTCCCCTATTTTTCAAACTCCCTACACCACCTTCCTTTTTCAAATGAATGCAATAGTATGCTATGCTCTGCTCTCCCTCTCTCCTTTAATATACTTAAACATGTGATGGATAACAATACAATGCCAAACTTCAGGGTCTAAGCTAATTGACTTGGGAACATGAACACATGTTGCTTTAGATTTTTACATACGAACCCTGAGTTTCAAATAACAATGAACCACTATTTTGAATAGCACAGTTTTTTTATTTTTTCAAGTAGAGTTTGTTTTTTATTATTATTATTTTATAATATGTCCACTTATATTGTTGCATTTTGGCCCTGACAAACAAGAAAAGTGGTAAAAAAGGATACAATAAAAATGTATATTTCACATGTGAATAAATTTACAGAAATCAGTTTTTTGTCTCTGAACATTAAATAAAATATGAAATTTTTAGTAGTTTTTTATTTGCATTTATTTTGTGAAGAGAAATAAAATAAAGGAAATGAAATTGAATTAAAATACTAAAAATATAAATTAAATGGAGAATATTTAACTTAAAAGGAATTTTATCATTTTAGTTTTCTTTCAGGTTCTTCTTCAGTTGTAGTTCAGTTCTAGTTTAGTTCTATTTCAGTTCTAGTTCAGCTTTAGTTTAGTTCTAGTTCAGTTTTAATTCAGTTCTAGTCCAGTTTTAGTTAAGTTCTAGTTCAGTTTAAGTTCAGTTTTAGTTCAGTTTTAGTTAAGTTCTAGTTCAGTTCAAGTTCAGTTTTAGTTAAGTTCTACTTCAGTTCAAGTTCAGTTTTAGTTAAGTTCTAGTTCAGTTCTAGTTCAGCTTTAATTCATTTTTATTTCAGATTATAGTTCAGTTCTTGTTCAATTGTAGATAAGTTCTAGTTCAGTTCTAGAGCAGTTCTAGTTCAGTTCCAGCTCAGTTCTAGTTCAGCTTTAGTTTAGTTTTAGTCTATTTTTACTTAAGTTCTAGTTCAGTTCAAGTTCAGTTCTAGTTCAGTTCCAGTTCAATTCAAGTTCAGTTCTAGTTCAATTCTAGTTCAGTTCTAGTTTAGTTTTAGTTCAGTTCTAGTTCAGTTCTAGTTCAGCTTTCGTTTAGTTCTAGTTCAGTTTTAATTCAGTTTTATTTCAGATTTTAGTTCAAGTTCAGTTTTAGTTCAGTTTTAGTTCAGTTCTGACTCAGTTCTAGTTCCATGCTACTTCTGTTCTAGTTCAGTTCTATTTCAGTTTTAGTTCAGTTATGTTTCAGTTCTAGTTCAGTTCTACTTCAGTTTTGTCAATGTTCGTGTTTTAGTATCCAAATCACTTCTTATTCATTTTTATAAGATTTTATTTGATCTTTTGAAATTAAGTTTAATTTTCATAAAGAATTTTTATATGGTGACGTATGATTAATATTAATTTTGGCATTTTTGCTTTTTCTCTTATAACTTTCTTACTATTTATAGTATTCGATTTCTGCAAATTGCCAAAAAATGCCAATTTCTTTTACTTCGTTTGACAATTCGTTTCGTTTGACAATTTATTTAATGTCATCAGCGAAATGGTATGGAAATTTAAAAATACATAAAAGAAAATTCCCATTTTTAATTTCCACCATAAAAATATCTTAATTAATTATTAATTCTAAAGTGTCCTTCATTCGTAGTTTGTCAATTTATTTGCTTAAAAAATAAAATCCTCTAAAATTATATCAAGTGTATTTTAATTTTAGCTTAAAAGAGGACAAAAACAAAGAACCTTGAATTCTGGCATTTAGAAACCACTTAAACCTCAAAAAGTTAATCTGGCTGACTGTGTGATGTGATGGCTAAAAAATTTTTTACCTTTATAATATTTCTACGGCATTTATTTAAAAAAAAAAAATAAAAAAATAAAGCAAAAAGGAAGGTAATGAATTGCATTTGAATAATTCTTGAGCATAAATGTTTGCCATTATAATTTTATCACATTTAAGTGGAGACAACATCAGAAACCACTTACCAGCACTTTTAAAAATAGTTTTTCACAAAAACTGAATGCCATTGCAATATTTGCTTAGACTTGAAGAGAGGAGAAGTTTAAATAAGAGAAATAAGAGAATTTTATTTAATGCATTTTATTTTTAGGAATTAAACATGTGGTTTTGCGGAAATCATATATTAAGGCCAAGGTTTACCCTTGTTTTCTATATTCTTTGGAAAAATAAACTTTATTTTTATTTATAATTTCCAGAACGTAAATGACCAAAAATAGCACAAATAAAATTTTAGGAAATATTTGCATAAATAAATAACAAAGAGTTCAATTAAGCATTTAATTAACTTCTAATGAAAATGTTTAGTTATTTTTTTATAATTTTTGTAAATTTACTTTTAATATTAATTTTAATTTATTTAATTTTAAATTATAAATTTTAAACAATCCGGCCTATTAATTTTCTGTTTCAATTATTTTTCAATTTATAATTAAATATTACAATTTTAATTGATTTATATGAAACACAATTAAAAAGCCTTTATTGTAATTAAAATGACTTTACCTTTTTTTCTCTCTCTAAAACCATTAAATAATAATTGAAAAATGTTTATATAATTAACAGCAATTATATACCTGAGTATGTAAAATGTAAAATTACACAAACAGAATTTTAAATGTCAAAGTTTACATTACACAATGAAAATGTAATAGAATAGAAAACATAATTTTAAACAATGTTCTTAGATAAAATTTTCAATAATTATAACATCTTAATAGAATAAACCCTTAAATATTCTCTTTCCATTGCAATTTATTTCACTTTGACAGCTGAAAAAGAAAAAAAGTTATGCAAAATATAATAAATTAACATGAAATTAATATTAATCATACGTCACCTACAATAAATTATTACAAAATTAAATAACTTAAAAGATACGTCTAATATTTTCTTTTGAAAACATTTTTTTAGCTGTCAAGTATGAGATCAATTTCTAATAAAAAAAATCAAATTTTAGTGAACAAATAGATTTTTAGCGAAAAAATAAATTTTTAGAAAAAAATTGGATTTTTAATGAAAAATATGAAAAATTGAATTTTTAGTGAAAAATTGAATTTTTAGTGAAAAATTGAATTTTTAGTAAAAAATTGAATTTTTCGTGAAAATTTGAATTTTAAGTGAAAAATTGAATTTTTTAGTGAAAAATTGAATTTTTAGTGAAAAATTGAATTTTTAGTGAAAAATTGAATTTTTAGTGAAAAATTGAATTTTTAGTGAAAAATTGAATTTTTAGTGAAAAATTGAATTTTAAGTGAAAAATTGAATTTTAAGTGAAAAATTGAATTTTTTAGTGAAAAATTGAATTTTTAGTGAAAAATTGAATTTTTAGTGAAAAATTGAATTTTTAGTGAAAAATTGAATTTTTAGTGAAAAATTGAATTTTAGTGAAAAATTGAATTTTTAGTGAAAATTGAATTTTAGTGAAAAATTGAATTTTTAGTGAAAAATTGAATTTTTAGTGAAAAATTGAATTTTTAGTGAAAAATTGAATTTTTAGTTAAAAATTGAATTTTTAGTGAAAAATTGAATTTTTAGTTAAAAATTGAATTTGTAGTTAAAAATTGAATTTTAGTGAAAAATTGAATTTTTAGTTAAAAATTTAATTTTTAGTGAAAAATTGAATTTTTAGTTAAAAATTTAATTTTTAGTGAAAAATTGAATTTTTAGTGAAAAATTGAATTTTTAGTGAAAAATTGAATTTTTAGTGAAAAATTGAATTTTTAGTGAAAAATTGAATTTTTAGTGAAAAATTGAATTTTTAGTGAAAAATTGAATTTTTAGTGAAAAATTGAATTTTTAGTGAAAAATTGGATTTTTAGTGAAAAATTGAATTTTTAGTGAAAAATTGAATTTTCAATGAAAAATTGAAAAATTGAATTTTTAGTGAAAAATTGAATTTTCAATGAAAAATTGAAAAATTTAATTTTCAATGAAAAATTGAATTTTTAGTGAAAAATTGAAAAATTTAATTTTCAATGAAAAATTGAATTTTTAGTGAAAAATTTAATTTTCAATGAAAAATTGAATTTTTAGTGTAAAATTTAATTTTTAGTGAAAATTTGAATTTTTAGTGAAAATTTGAATTTTTAGTGAAAAATTGAATTTTTAGTGAAAATTGAATTTTTAGTGAAAAATTGAATTTTTTGTGAATTTTTAATGAAAATTTAATTTCCTAATTTAGTTCTAGTTCAGTTCTAGTTCAATTTTAATTCAGTTCTAATGCAGATTCTGGCTCCAGTTCTTGTGCAGTTTATAGTACAGTATTAATTTGGAGAAATCTGAATTTCTATTTGAACTATAAAATATAAAAATCGAGAGTTTGATGTACCAAAATTTAATAAATGAAATTAATTGATTCATTTACTCTTCCTCTTCAATAAATCATTGAACCTTTAATATTTTCAATAATTCCGCTAATTAACTTTTCAATATTTCCAATATTGATTTTATTTAACTTTTGCAAAAATGTTTTATCATAAAATTTAAAACAAATAAAATATAAAATCTCTTTAAAGACTAAATAAATAATAAAATAATAACAAAAATACATAAAATAAATTTTATTATCCTGAATGAAATCCTTCACAAAAAATACAACAAAAACAAAAAGAATGAAACTTTTTAATCCATTTTGATGCTGCCATAAATAAAATTGTTATGCAAAAATTCGCTTTTCGTTCATTTCACCAACTTCCATGTTCCTTTAGAGCTTAAATAGGAGTTTTGTGTAACCTCTCTCACAATCTCCCTGTTATGTTTGTAAGTGCCTGTGTGTGTGTGTGTGATAATATTGAGAATAAATGTTTTGCGGGCTTTGAAACATCTGGTTTATAATTTCACTTTTTTAATTTTATTTTTGCAAAAAAATATAAAATAATAATAACAACAACAACAACAGCAACAAACAGTCATCCCAGAGATTAACTTGCAAATAATGAAACAAATGAAAAATAATGAATAAAACAACAATAACAACAACATTGAAATTAAAATGAAAAGTCAAACAAAATTCGTAACAATTATTACGAACTTCTGATACAAAAGTGAACATCCGCAAGTGGGCATCATCAAATACCAGCAACAACAACGTCAGCAGGAGCTGTGGGAGGAACACTAAAGTGATGAGAATAGAATAATAAATAAATTCCATTGGACGGACAGTGAGTTATTTCAGCAAACAGTTACAATACAAACTACAACAACAGTCAACATAAATAATAAACTAAAATCAACAAAAAGTTTTAGTTACACAAAACTAAAAACGTCAACAACAACAAACAACTATAAATGGAGAGATAAAGTGAAAAGAGCAAAAACAACTAAATTTGTAGAAATCAGATTTTCGTGGAATAAAAGATTTCAAACGGTTTCTTTTTGTAATAAAAAAAATATATTTTCTAATTCAACACTAAAAAGAAAATCTGAATGTTGCACAATTAGCCTGAAGTGAATGAAGTCTTTTAAAGGGATTACAACTTTAATAAGGGAAATAATGAAATGAAAAGAATAAACAGAAATTCTAGTTTTTTACTCCAGTTTCAGTTTAAAATTTATGAACATTTCTAATTTAGATTTTACTTCAATGTTCTACTTCAGATTTAAGTTCAATTTTTATTTCAGTTTCCAGTTCAATTTTTATTTCAGTTTCCAGTTCAGTTCCCAATTTAGTTTCTGGTTCATATTCTGGTTCAGTATTCAGTTCAGATTTAAGTTTAGTTTCCAGTTAAGATTATAATTTAGTTTATAGTTCAGATTTTTGTTTAGATTTTGTTTCAATTTCAGTAGTTCAGTTTCCATTTAAGCTTCTGATAGAGGCTTTAGATCACATTTTAGTTCAGTTTCTAATTTAGTTTTTAGTTCAGATTCTAGTTCCTTTCCTACATCAGCTTCTCTTCTTGCAAGTTTCTGGTTCAGTTTCTGTTATGATTTCTAGTTCAGAGCTTAGTACATATTGTAGTTAAGTTTCCAGTTTAGTTTTCAATTCAGTTCCTTGTTCAGTATTTGGTGCAGATTCTAGTTCAGTTTCTAGATCAATTTCCAGTTTAGATCCCGTATTAGATTCTAGTTAAGTTCCTACTTCTGTTTCTTGTTCAGATTTTAGTTCTGTCTCTAGTTTATATTCTTGTTCAGTTCCAGTTCATACTTCAGTTCATTTTTTTGGTTCAGATTTGAGCTAAAATCTAAGTTAAGATTTTAGTTTAGTTTCTGCTCCAGTATCAAGTTTAATTTCTACTCCAGTTTCTAGATCATGTTATAGTTCCGAAATTTTAGTACAGTTTCTACATCAGCTTCAGTTCAGTTTCGACTTCAAATTCAAGTTTAGTTTCTAGTTCAGTTCCCACTTTGGCAGTTGGGCTCTAGTTCAAATTTCAGTTCAGTTATCTAATTCAGAATATTGTTCAGTTTTTTGTTAAACTCACAATTCAGTTTCTAGTTCAGTTCCATTCCAGATTCTTCATTAGATTCTAGTCAAGTTATTCAATTCATAGTTTATTTTCCATTTCACATCGAATTTAAGATTCTAATTCAGTTCCAAATTAATTTTCAGATTAAGTTCCCTGTTCAGCTCTCAGTTCGGTTTCAAATTTTAATTTCAGTTCCATGTTCAGTTTTTAGTTTAATTTCTATTTCTATTCACAGTTTAGGTTTTAAGTTCCAGATTCTTATTCAGATTCCAGTTTGGATTATAGTACAATTCTTATTCAGTTTTCCATTTAGTTTTCAGTAAATTTATTTCTCGTTCAGATTTGATTTGATTTTTCAAATTCTAGTTTCAGTTAAGTAAATATTTAAGAAATGCAAAATTAGTAGTCTTTTGCAAAAATTTTGAAAGTTTTCTAGATAAAAATTTAATTTTATATAAAAAACAGAGGTGCGTATGATTAATATTAATTAGTAATTAATTAAGATTTTGTTTTATAACTCCTTAAAATTTTAGCGATTTTAAATATTTTTATAGAAAATGAAAGCCAACAAAATGGGCTTTATTTGATGAAAAATATTACATTTTTAGTATTTATATTAAAACCTCAAAATGTTAAATAAGTTTAATTTATAAATTTACACTCTGCTATTTATATAAAAAGAGCTGAAATAAAATCATAAATAATAAAAATAAAATTCATAAAAAAATATTAACTGAATTCACATGTGACTAAATGAATTTTATTTGATACATAAATATTCACTGTAAATTGATATCGCGTTAAAATGCGTGTATTTTATTCCTGTTTTTATACCCAAAAGACATATTTAACACTTCAACGGTTTTATTTGTGGTTTGATATACAAAAAAAAGAGAGAAGAAAATATTCTGAAAATAAAAGAAGAAAAATTGCTAAATACATCTCTTTAAGATAAAATGGATTAGAGTCGGTTATATGAAATAGTTTCTCAGATATTTTCTTCCATTTTTGTTTCTCTCTTGCAATTTATGTCTTTTTATTATGAGTTCTAAGGATAAACTTTATTTGTATGCCTTTTAAGGATTTTTGCTGGTTTTTATATTTATTTTAATGATTGTAATCAATTACATTTAATATTGATGGGAAAATTAGTTGTGCTAAGAATTTTTATGTGAAAAAGTGTTCATGAGGAATAAAAGAGATAAATTGTGGGAAAATATGAAAATGTTAGCAAATAATTTTAGTTGGAATTTTAAGCTTTAGAAGAGAAATTATTATTTTTTTAATTAATTATTTTTTTTAAAGAATAATTAAAGCGTTTTTTGATCAAGGAAACTTTATTATATTAATATTATAACAATTATTCCAAAATTTTTGCCATTTTTTTTTTTTTGGTAAAAAATTAACTTTGAATTAAAAATATAAGGGTGCGTATGATTAATATTAATTATCACAATCTAATTTTAAACGAAAATATAGATTAAGTAAATATCGTTGAGGATTAAAAAAGAATTAAAAAAGGTTGCAGTTTTTGATAATTTACAATCTATCGCTTAATTTTGGCCACTTTGTTTGATAAATATTGAATTTAAAAAAGAGCTGTGATGCGTATGATTAATATTAATTATTTAATTTAATCAATATAAAATAAATTATATCAAACTTGGAGTAAGTCCAAGTCAAGGAACAGGTTTTACAAATTTTCTGACTAAACATTTTCAAACAATTTTTTTTTACATTTGAAGAAGTTCGAGAAAAAATCGGATCAGAAATATTTGTTAACAAAATTACTTCAGGTAAATTTTTATTTTGCTTCAAATAATTTTATTTGAATTAATTTTATGTCTATCAAACTTTATTTGTTGTCTTTTATACTGATATTGCTTAATTAGAATTGAATTTGCATTAAAAACTACGTTACGTATGATTAATTAATTAATTAAATTCAGCATCATACTTTTGTCCATAACTCAGCTCAAAATTCACTGATTTTTATGAAACAGATTTTAATTTAAAACCTACAAAAAAAGGTTCTAGAATCTTAAACAATATTTAATCACTACTTTACCAACAAATCTAAAAAGTTGAAACAAATAATAAAGGAATTATTCGGTCGAACTAAAAATGTTACAATTATTAAGAAAACATAATTTAAATAACCAAAATATTAATTATTCTTAATTTATGGTTTTTTGTACGACCGTTGAAAGTTTTCTAGTAAAATTTTATGAAATGTGAAAAAAACTGTAGTGCGTATGATTAATATTAATTTGCAAAATCCTTAAACTTTTACTCATAATTTCATTAGATGTTCATCGATTTTTATAAAACTGATCTTGAATTAAAGTTAACAAAATAAGCTTATAGAAGCAATATTTCATAGTACGAATGTACGAAAAACTGAAATAAAACTTTTAAAATAATGAAAATATTTGAATAAATAAAAAAAGGTAACACTGATTTAAAAATTGACTTTAAATGGTCCAATTATTTAATCCAATTATTTGAATTATTAATTAATAAAAATATTTTTAATTATTTCTAGATAAAATTAAAATTATAAATTATAAATTAAGAAATTACGAAGCGTATGATTGATATTAATTAACAAATATTTTACACTTTTGCCCATAACGTCGTTAAAAATTTACAGATTTTTATAAAACAAATCTTTGATTACAGCCAACAAATTAGGGCTTTAGAATCTTAAACAATATTTAATAACTTATTGACAAAAATGTGGGAAAAAATTAAACAAATTTAAAATTTCAAAATCAAATCAAATTTCTTTCTTCCCCAAAATACTTAAAAAAGAACGGAATATCTCAAAAAATTTCCCCTAAATCATTTTAGAAGATATACAAACATACGTCTATCACTTTCATTTAGGTCTATTCATCATTTATCATATTCTTTCTTATTAAAGTCACAACAATAAAAGTCAATTGACATAAAAACTCATACAAATAAAATTATTTAAGAACATTTTTTCAACAACAACAACAAACACTCATGAACACAATAGAAAAAATTAATTCAAACAAAATTTAAATATAAAAAAATTTTCTTCTTTAACAAAATTTAAGAAAAATTCTTCCTGCCTGCTTTTTGATTTAAGAAGAAAAAGACTTGAAAATGACTTTTAATTTCTCATATTTGTTTTCACATGTTTATGACACAACAAAACTTAATGAATGAATGAATAATTTTTCTTCGTTTTTCAAAAAAAAAAAAAAAATAAAAAAAATGAAAATAAAAACTTGATAATAATTGTTTGACAAATTTATACAAAACTCTTGGTAAACACAAGAGGAAAAAATTATTTAAATATAAATAAAAAATAATTATTTTGTATATTTTTCTTTCTCTTCTCAAGAAGACAAAAGGAAAGTTTTTTATACGAATTCTTAATTAAATTGAATTTTTTATATTTAAAATTTAAATAAAATTAAAAGTTTCATTTTATAGAAAATATAAATAATTTTATTTATTTTATTATTATTTTTTTTTTTGCAAAGTAAATAATTAAAAATTAAAAAAAAGAAAACACAAATTTAAAAGAAGTCAATAACATATTGAAATGGAGCTGAACTAGAAGTGAACTAGAAGTGAACTAGAATTGAAATAGAAATGAAGTAGAACTGAACCAGAACTGAACTAGAACTGAACCAGAACTAGAACTGAACTAGAACTGAACCAGAACTGAACTAGAACTAAATTGGAACCGAATTAAAACTAAACTGGAACCGAACTAGAACTGAAATTGAACTGAACTGTAACTGAAATAGAACTGATATAGAAATGAACTGGAACTGATCTAGAACTAAATTGGAACTGAACTAGAACTGAACCATAATTGAACTAAAACTGAACTAGAACTGAACCAGAACTGAACTAGAACTGAACTAGAATTGAATTAAAACTGAACTAGAACTGAACCAGAACTGAATTGGAACCGAATTAAAACTAAACTGGAACCGAACTAGAACTGAAATAAAACTGAACTATAACTGAACTAAAACTGAACTAGAACTGAACCATAACTGAACTAGAACTGAACCATAACTGAACTAAAACTGAACTAGAATTGAATTAAAACTGAACTGCAACTGAACTAGAACTGAACCACAACTGAACTAAAATGAACTAGAACTGAATCATAATTGAACTAGAACTGAAGTAAAACTGAACTAGAACTAAATTGGAACTGAACTCGAACTGAATTGGAACCGAATTAAAACTGAACTAGAACCGAACTAGAACTGAAATAAAACTGAACTATAACTGAACTAAAACTGAACTAGAACTGAACCATAACTGAACTAGAACTGAACCATAACTGAACTAAAACTGAACTAGAATTGAATTAAAACTGAACTGCAATTGAACTAGAATTGAACTGGAACTGAACTAGAACTGAATTGGAACTGAACTAGAACTGAACCATAACTGAACTAAAACTGAACTTAAATTTAACTATTATCCGTAAATTCTAAGTACAGAATTTTATTCCCATTTTTTTCTATCAGCGAACTGCTCTTTGGATTATAACATTTTAATATTTTCCTTTTCTCTTCGGTTATTTAGGTGACATGTTGTATATTAAGCTGATATTTTTAGTATCACATTCTACTACTATTATTATCATTATTATTGTTACTGCTGCTAGTAAAACTTCATCTGTATCTATTTTTTATTTTCTGCTGCCACTGATGTTCATAATGCTTGAGTGCATTTACTGCATTGTTTATGCTTAAAATACGTTCTCAACTGCAAATGAGAGTGCAAGAAGTGACAAAAATAGTAGCAAAAAACAAAAGCATTGTTCTGGTCTAGAAAATGTTTAAAAATAACAAAAAAAAGGTAAAACATATTGCCCTCTTTGACAGCAGAGCCGTACACTCAGTTACTAACACATTTTCAGGTTACAAACTAAATTTAGATAACCGTTATTTTTGTCGTTTTTTGTACGAAAATAGAGACAAGAGGTTTAAGATTAAAACTTTTCAAGGATTTTAAAGGTATTAAATGCTTCTATTTTAAGGGCTTCAACATTTTGTGAGGACTTCGCAATGTTTCAATTTCTCTGAAAAAAAGTAAAGAAAAAAACAATTTTACAAAATTATTCCAAACAATAATAAATGAGTTTCATGTCAGAATTTTGCCTACGTGTAAAGAAAAGTAGACTTACACACACACACACACTAATACATTCAATTGAAATATTTCTCTTAATGTAAGTGTTTGTCTGTTTGTTTGTTTGTATTTTTGTATGTAAATATATTTGAATTACGTGTTACTATTGTGTTTATTTAAGTGCTGCGCTTAAAATTCTTCTGTTGCACAACAACAAAAACATGTAAAGCAACAACAACAGCAACAAACAACTCTAACACAAAGACCAAAAATAAAGGAAAAAATTCTTCGTATCCTTTTAGGCCACAACAAACACAAGAGTATTGTTGTCAATATTGCTGTTGTTATTGTTTCTCCATTTTTATTTAATACTAAAAGTATCAAAACCGATGAATGACTGAATGACTAAACTGAACTAAATTGAACTGACTAAACTCAACTAAAAGCAACAGAAACTGAAATAGAAGAAGGAAGAATAGGAAAAATAACAATCAGTTGCTCAAATATAAAACACGTGATGAGAATATTTAACATGTTTGAAAATGCATTCGAGCGTTATATTTACAACAAAATACAAACATGCCACAAATGTGACAACATAAATGAAATAAAAAAAAAAAAAAAAAAAAAAAAACAACAACATGAAATGTATTTAACGCAAAAATAACAAAAACAACAATAACAAAATATTTCATAAAAAACACTTTGAATATTTTGAATTTATTTGTTGGATACGAAAATCAGCAAACCAACACTTGAACGTTGAAAGTGTTACTTTTTTATTATTTCCTTCATCACGATTACAAAAAGGAGTGTTTGGAAAATAATTAAATTATCAGTGATATAAGGAAAAGCAACACAATTTGTGATTTCTATTGTTTACGATTAATTGAAATGTCCTTCAAGACGGACAAAAAATTCTTTAAGTAGACTTGATATTTTAGTTCTAGTTTAGTTTAAGTTCAATTCTAGTTCTTGTTCAGTTTTAGTTCATTTCTAGTTCGGTTCTAGTTTAGTTTTAATTCGGTTCCAATTAAGTTCTAGTTCAGTTCTGGTTCAGTTCTACTTCAGTTTTAGTTCAGTTCTAGTTCAGTTTTAATTCAGTTCCAATTTAATTCTGGTTCAGTTCCAGTTCATTTCTAGTTCAGTTCTAGTTCGGTTCTTGTTCACTTCTAGTTCTGTTCTAGTTCAGTTCAAAATCATTTCTAGTTCAGTTGTAGTTCAGTTTTAGTTCAGTTCTATTTCAGTTCTAGTTCAGTTCTAGTTCAGTTCTAGTTCAGTTCTAGTTCAGTTCTAATTCAGTTCCAGCTCAGATCCTTGTTTATTTTCTCTTTTACATTTTTGTTCAGATTCTAATTCATCATGAATTCAAATTCTAGTTCAGACTTCTAGCATAGGTTCTACATCTAATTCTAATACAGTATCTATTTGAGACATTAATTTAGACTCTTCTATTAAATTCTTTTTAGTGGTTATTAATTTTTTCGTTTTTCATATTTTGATTTTATTATTTAAACTTTAATTCAATTTTTTTGTATTCATTTTCCTCCAAATCTCTTTTAAATGTTTTCATTTCATTTTAATATTTAGCTTTAAAGTTTTGCTACCTTCAGTCTTCCATGTTTATCTAGTTCATTCTCTTAATGGCAACTTTAAATTAATTTTAACCCATTTAAAATATTGGTTTAATCTTTTGCAGATATCGTAAATAAGCAAAAGTATTTTGATCCAACAAAAAAAATGAAATGACACTGATTTTTGCAGCCACACACTTTAAAAGCACACACACACAGATACTGCACTACTTCTGCGACAAATATGGCAGCAGGAAATGAAAGTGCACACTCTCTCTTTCTCTCTTTCTCTCTCTCTCAATCTATATATAAACCATGTTTGTGTTATATTTTTTTTTACCTTTAAATGAGTTTCAGTTTCATACATTTTGGCGGTTAATGATGCTCAATTTGTATGCAATGACTTTCTATGGATGAGTATGTTTGTGTGTGTCTCTGTCCCCCCCCCCTCTCTCTCTATCCCTGAGTGTTCGATATAGTCTATATGAAAGCGACCAACAAGCACTGACATCTTAGTTAAGTATATCGTATCACAAATGTCCAATAGAACTTGAAATTGAAAATAAAGTAATTAAAGTTTTCAAAGAGCGAGGGGAAACACGATCTAGAGTGTGTTGCAGGGGTTTGTAGTGATTATTATCATCATTTTATCTTTGTGTGAAAATCAATTGAAATTTACTTAATGGTTTAACCATAAATACCGGAAATAATGGTAATGACCATAATCATAATAATTTGAAAAGCTAATCGAGATACATTAAAGTGCTTTTCTCTTTTTTACGACTGCGATAAATATTATTTAGTAGTTCTGAGAAATAAAAGAAAATAATAATTTTTTTAAATTTATTTAAAAAATAAAGTTTATTTTTAATGCAACTTAAACACTTTTTTATTCTTCTTCTTCTTCTGCTGTTTCTATTGGATCCAATGTGTTTATGTCCACATCTTCATTCATTCATTCATTCATTCATTGAATGTAATCATAAATTGTATATTAAATATTTAAATAGATCTTTTATGGTCCTGTATGTGGTTGCAAAGTCACGTACCGTCTTAGTCACATCATAAAATGTTGACACTTTGTTGCTGCTACTGTTGCCATTATTATTATTATTGCTGTTGCTATGTGTCACAATACTGTTGTCGCATAAACGTTTAAACTTCATTAATCACATGTACATATGTATGTATTAATGTAAGTGTATGTGTGCAAAGCTAACAGAGTGAAAAAGAAAAAGTATAATTATAATATGTAGTACATATATTTTCCGTTCAATTCAACTTCCTCTCAAGTTTGTTTATATAGAGAACTAAAGGAATTAATGTCTGTCATTGAAATACACTGAGCGAGAAACTTTGCGTTTCATGTTCAGGTTTTAAATCAGTTTTAGGGTGATCTTTAGTTTAGTTTAAAAACTCATTTTTATACTAAAAATGCATTTTAGTATAAATTTTTTTTATAAAAAAAATCATTTTTGTACTAAAAATTCATTTTTATATTAAAAATGCATTTTTATACTAAAAATGCATTTTTATATTAAAAATGCATTTTTATACTAAAAATTCATTTTTATATTAAAAATGCATTTTTATACTAAAAATTCATTTTTATATTAAAAATGCATTTTTATACTAAAAATTCATTTTTATATTAAAAATGCATTTTTATACTAAAAATTCATTTTTATATTAAAAATGCATTTTTATACTAAAAATTCATTTTTATATTAAAAATGCATTTTTAGTACAAAAATGAATTTTTTGTATAAAAATGCATTTTTATACTAAAAACTCATTTTTATACTAAAAATGCATTTTTATACAAAAAATTCATTTTTGTACTAAAAATGCCTTTTTAGTATAAAAAATTCATTTTTATACTAAAAATTCATTTTTATACTAAAAATTCATTTTAATACTAAAATACGTTATATTTTTATACTTAATTTCATTTTGAACAAAAATTTAATTTTTATATTAAAAATTCATTTTTATACTAAAAATTCATATTAAAATCCATTTTCACACTAAAAATTCATTTTTATACTAAAAATGCATTTTTGTACTAAAAATTAATTTTTATATTAAAAATTCATTTTTATATAAAAAATTCATACTAAAAATTTTTATACTAAAAATGCATTTATATACTAAAAATGCTTTTTTATACTAAAAATATATTTTTATACTTAATTTCATTTTAAACAAAAATTTCATTTTTATATTAAAAATTCATAATAAAATCCATTTTCACAATAAAAATTAGTTTTATACTAAATATTCACTAAAAATTCTCTTCTATGAGAATTTTTTTTCTTCTATGAAAATTTTTTTTATGTTTGAATAATTTCTCTCAATGTATTTTATCACACTTGTATGCAAAAGAGATTTAACCACAGAATTTTATATATTTTTTTTATATAAAAAATAAAAATAAAAACTTTTTCGTATGAAAACGAAGAAACACGCAATTCAGCTTCAACCACAACAATACGTAGGAAATTAAAATCTTTTGTTATTAATAAATGCTTTACAAAATTATTTAAAGAGATTCTGAAAAACAACAACAATAAGGAGATCAACTGAAAACATTTTGAACAATACAACAAAAATTACTCTGGCCTTTGTGGGCCAAAATCTGGGAATACGACTGTTTAAAACCAGATAATGACTTAAATACACAAGAAGAAGTCTTTGTTTGCCTCAACATTTCAGAATACGGCAGAGAAGACAACAAATAATAAATTGTTGTTAAATGACAGCAGAAAGAGAGAGAAAAAGAAATGAGTGAGAGTTGAACTTTATTTGAAAGAGATATTTTTACATTTCTCTGGATGCTAAAGTGCAAGTAAGACAAAACGGATGTTAACTTTATTATTTATGATTAAGTTGAAAAATCCTTTTGAGCAGCAATCTGGAAATACGTTTGTGCATTGAGTCACGTATTTGAGTTATACTTTTTCTGCTTCTTTTCGTATATTAAATATTATAAAATTAATGAGTTTTCCTCTGGCTGTTGACAAATTTATTAAAAGGAATATAAATAAGTTTAATATTATTAAAAAATAATAAATTAAATAAATAAAATAAGACTTTAATTTATATGTATTTGGAAGAATGAAAGAAGCAATATAAAAAATCTAAAAGAGAACTTAATATTTTTATTAAGCTTATAGTAGTTTCAAAATTTTTTGTATTATATATTATAGGTTATCGTATTAGCTCTCATTCAATTTCAGTTCCATTTTGATTAAAATCCAGTCAGAAATAACCAAGTTTTAGCCAAGTTTCTAAAGTCTGTTATAATTTATATTAATCATACGTACAGTAACATTATAAACTAAAATGCTTTATTTGATAAAAACAAAACAATTTACATAATTTTTAATTTTGAAATTTAAATAACCCACAATTATTGTTCTAAACCAATAAAACAACTTTCTCCAATTAAACTCATTTCCATATTTAAATCATTTTTTTTCTATTATTCAACATTTGAACTAAAATTTTACCCTTTAATTCTCAATAATATTCTCAATATTATTTTACATTTTGCATTTTTTTTACCTTAAGTTTAGCCACAATATTTTACAAATATTATTACATCATGTTGCATCATCCGTGCAACAAAATGTTGCAATAACATATTTTCATTTCAATTTGAATTTTTCAATAAAATTTACTTGTTAAGAATTATAAACAATAAAACATTTAAACATTTAATATGTGGCAAATATTTATGGAAGTAAGAAAACAATTCTGGCCACATGTAGCAAATTTACACACATACACAGATACATACACATGCATGCACACAGACATACATTTAAATACATTTATTTTGTTAAAATAGTCGAAACCAAAATGCAAGAGTTAAAATTAAATAAATAAATTGATTATGGGAGGAAATTTATTTAATCAATATAGCAAAGATTTGCTTAATTCAACACACAGTTTACTGAAAGAGAGGAATAATTTTGTGTGTTTTTTTTTAATTAAATTTTAACAAATGACTGGAGGATAATTGGAACGAAGAAAATTTCAATTATTGACAATAAAAATAAAGTTTTAAATAAAAAAGTATTAAAATTAAATATAAATGAACTGGGACTGAACTAAAACTTAAGTAAAACTGTAAACTAGAACAAATCTTGAACTAGAATCTGAACTAGAATCTGAACTAGAATCTGAACTAGAATCTGAACTAGAACTGAACCAGAAATGAACTAGAACTGAACTAGAATCTGAACTAGAACTGAACCAGAAATGAACTAGAACTGAACTAGAATCTGAACTAGAACTGAACCAGAACTGAACAAGAACTTAAACTGAACTAAAACTAAACTATAACTGAACTAGATTTGAACTAAATCTGAATTAGAATTTGAACTATAATCTGAAGTGGGACTGAATTGAAATTAAACTACAATCCGAACCAGAATCTTAACTGGAACCTTAACTAAAATCAAAAATGGATCTAAATTATAAACTGAATCAGAATCTGAACTAAAAACTAAAACCGAATGGGAAATCGAGTTCACTGAATTTGAGGTTCACTTAACTTACCTCTGACTTTCATCTCTTAATAAAGTTTTAAGGTGATTTTTTTAATATTTTTCATCAATAAAATTTGTTTTTTATTTTTTTCTTTTCATTTCAGTTATTTTTTCAATAATTCGTTTAATTGCAGTTTTTTCAGTTGCTTAATAAGGTAAGTTTTACACATTTTTTTAATTTTAATAATATTTTTTAACTTAATTTTACTAAATTTATAATTTTTTACTAACATATTAACTTAACTGTTTATATTTATTTATTTTTTTTTGCATTTTTTAATATTAATATTATTTTTATAATTAATTCATTAATATAATACAACAATTAGCTTTGCTAATATCATTAATTTCTCTTATTTAAAACTTAGATTTTTGGTTTAAAGTGATTTTTATAGTTTTTTTTTATATTTTTTAGAATTTTTCGGGAAATTTTGAAATGATCAGAATTGGAAGCAAATTTGACAGGAGAAGTAAGAAAGAGTTGTCAGAATTTGAAAGAAATAGTTTTGAAAAATTTTACTCAAAGTTTGATTTTTTTTAAAATTTTTTAAAAATGTAACATTTTTATATTTAAATTTATTTATTTTTTATTGAATTTTCAATTATTTAAAATGATCAACAATTTTTTTTTTTATTTTTTTATCTTTTTTACGCTTTAAACACCTTTTTTATACCCTACACCACTGTAAGTAATTAGGGTGTTATGCGTTTGTGCTGATGTTTGTTACCTTTAAGTATACCGTTCGACGCAGAATCTATTTCTGAGATGATCCGTCCGTCAGGCTGGTTGTCCATGTAAACGTTGTTAACACTCTACAGGTCGAAATTTTTGATACATCTTGATTGAAACATATCACCATTTATTATTTTGGATATGATCGGTCTAATATATGAGGTACCGCCCATACAAATGTCCTGCCGGAATGAGGTTTTGAGTTCATAAAAGTCCAACTAAGTCTTATGATATTTTAAATCGATGTGCCAAATTATGCGAAGGTTGTTCCAATGCTTCTTATAGAACCCATATAAGCCTCCTTTCAAATATCTCTTTGATGGATATAAATCTCACATATACATACATAAGAATTGTATAATTAAAAAAAAAATTAAGTAAAATTATACGGAGTCGGTCCATAATGCAGGTAGCTCCCATTTAACCCCTGACAAAAATTCATTTTAGAACGCATAAACTTCGCATAAATGTTAGTTTCACAATAATGAACTGTACACTTAAGAATAAATGAAAAAATAAAATTATACGAGGATCGTTCATAACTACTATTTATAACCACCATTGTAGTGTAGGGTATTACAAAGTATCATGATCAATAATGGTGGTGTAGGGTACAAATTTGTCGAATTTGACCGACTTAAACATTCTTACTTATTTTCAATAAATTTATTACATTTTTTAGGTTTAATTAATTTTTCTTAATTCGTTTAATTAATTATTTTAATTAGTCATTCCTGATTTTACTAACATTTTAACTATTTACAAACATTAAATCATTAAGTTTTTTTCTTTAAGTGTAATTAATGTTTTTTTTTCATTAATTTAACTAAAATTATTCATAACAACGAAATTGTTTATTATTTTCTCTATTTATTTAATTGTTTTAATTAATAATATTTTTTTAATTATATTAATTACTTTTTTCATTTATTTAATTATTTTCGGTAAAAAGTCTTTTATTTCATAGGAATTTTTTGTGAGTGTATGTTTTATTATTATTTTCATTTTCTTTTTTTTGGTGAAAGATTTTTAAATGTCAAGTGGAGCGTGTGATAAATTTTTTTCTAATTTATTTAAAGATTCGAGTGTCATGAGTTTGCAATTTGTAGATTTTTTTTAATTTTTTGTATTTTTTTACTGCATAATTAACAATTTAATTCAATGTGCGTTGTTGCTTTTTATACCCTACACCACTGTAAGTGTTTTGGACATTATGCGTTTGTGTTGATGCTTGTAACATACAGACAACATCCACCATTAAGTATATCGTTCTACTTGAAATCATTTTCTGAGTCGATTTTATGATGTCAGACTGTCTGTCTGTCCATGTAAACGTTATGAAGACTCTATAGATCGCAATTTTTGGGGTATTTAAATAAAATTTGATACATATTATAGTTTTGGCTCAGAGACGGAGCCTATTGAAATTGTCATATTCCGCCCAATATTTCAGTTATACTCCCATACAAATGCCCTCCGGGAATGGGATTTTAAGGTCATAAAGTCGATTTCAACGAAATTCTACATTTATATATCTAATGATATTTAAAATCGATGTGCCAAATTATGCGAGGGCCATTCCATTACTTTTCATAGGTACCATACACGGCTTCTTCCAAACATCACCTTACACATTGATATTGTAATCAATCTAAAATAAATGTTTGAAATTATACGAAAGTCGGTCCATTATTTCTTCTAGCTCCGATATAACCCCCCGAAAAGATTCTTTTCAAATAAATCTAAGTATCATGTTAATCATCACATTTTTCATAAATCAGAAAAGTAAATTATACGAGGATCGTACAATCAACAAAATGGCATAGGGTATTACATAGTCGAGCTTGACCGACTATAATATTTTTCTTATTTTTAGTATGAAACAGATTTTAGTTATTTTTTCTTTATGATGTTCAGTATTTACAGTGTATGTAGTTAAGAGCTTTTATGTGTGTGTATGTATGTGTGAAAATGTGTGTTTGATGTTGATTTAACGTTAAATGTTTGTGATTAAAAAGTTGTTTTAATGCGTTTTTTTTCATTATAGTGCTGCCAATAGGCTTGTAGAAAATATAGTCATGTAGGTTTAGTTTAAATAGTTATTAATTTAATTTAATTTGTTTTCTTTATGTTGTTAATTAATTTATTTATTATTTTAATAAATGCTTTTTATTTTAGAACATTGAAATATTATTGAATATAAAAAATGTTTTATATATTTTTGTAAGTAAATAATTTTTGATACAAGAAAACACAGCGATTAAAAAGCAAATTTTTTTTAATTAAAATTTTTAGTACAAAAATTTTTAGTACAAAAAAATTTTAGTACACAATTTTTTTGCAAATAGATTTTAGTACCAAAAAAATACTTTTCAATTAAAGACACATTTTGGTACAATACTTTTTTGAAAGAATAAAAAATATATCAAAAAATTTTAGTACAAAAACAAGTTTATCAATATCGAAATTTATTCAAATTTAGTACCAAAATATTTTTTAAATCGAAGAAATGTCTTTGGTACAAGATAAAGAAAAGTTCAACAGAAATAAAAAGAAAAAAATTTTAAAACGAAAAAATTGCTCAAGTAACTTTTTTTTAACAAAATGAAATTTTTAGTACCAAAATATTCGTTCATGAACATACGCATTTAACAATTAAAACAAAAATATATTTTAGCGATAAATATATATTCCATTATAAAAATTTTTCATAAAAATTCAAAATAAATTTTCGTACCGAAATATGCCTTTAATACTAAAATAAGTTTTTAGTACTAAAATATGTTGATAAACATAATTTTAGTATAAAATCAAGTTTAAAGTACAAAAAGTTAACACTTTAAATAAAAATAATATTTTTTACTTTTTAGTACTAAACTAATTTTTTAAAAAAGTTTAAAAGTTTTAGTACAAAACCAAGTTTAAAATAGAAAATAATTTATAGAATATAAACAAAGCTTTTGTCCAAAAAATCTTCCTTAACAATAATTAATTTTTAAAACTTTAAAAAAATTAGTACCAACAAAGTTTTAGTACAAAAGTGAAATTTTTGCATAAAAAGACATTTATATTACAAAAACGCGTTTTTAGTAATAAACACGTTTTTAGTATAAAAACGGAATTTTATTAAAAATTCCATTTTTTGTTATTAAAGTGCACTTTTTATTAAAAAATTGATTTTTTATTTCAAAATTACATTTTTTTGAATATCTGCATTTTTTAATTTTAGTATAAAACTCACTTTTCGCACTTTTTTATTTTTATCATTAAAATTGCATTTTTGTTATAAAATTTCATTTTATTAGAAATTGCAATTTTATAATAAAAATGCAATTTTAATAATAAAAGTTGTTTTATTTTTATAATAAAATTGCCTTTTGTTCTAAAAATGCATTTTTAATAATTTATTATTAACTTTATTTTAAAATTGCCTTTTTAATTATAAAAGTTCATTTTATAAAATTATAAATTATAAAATTCCATTTTTATTATAAAATTGCCTTTTTATTAAAAATATCCTTTTTATACGCTTCACCTGATTAAGTCAGCATAAGTTTGTCATTCAGTTTGTAATTTACATCTTAAATGCCTAAAAGTATATATATTCTGGATCGGTATGAAGAAAGAAATTGATTGAGCTATGTCCGTCTGTCTGTCCTTCCGTCCATGTGTCGGTTGCAATGAAGTTTATGAAGTCGTCCTGTAATTAACATATATGATATGTATATCAAGCGATTAGAAATGTTTGCAAAAATTTTGCTATTGAAATCCAGGGAAATTGGTTCATTGGTATTAGCAATATATTGAAGGTACCTCAACTTATTCCGCTGGAGATTTAGTTTTTTAGATTTCAATTAAATTTTCAGATTTATGCGCTGAAAAATCGAACTATTAGTTCCTGAGTTATAAACAAAAACATATTTTCCGATATTTGGAACCCCCTATTAGATCTATAGACTTGGTTATGTCACTAATTATATAATTCTTCCCCGAAACAAAAATCGGTTCATAAACCACCGAGATATGGTCAATTCTTTCTTTACAAATCGAGTGCATTAGTTTTCGAGTTATAGGAAAAACGCATTTTCCGATATTTTGAACAATCTATGGAATATAAGGACAAAATTTTGATGCCCAAAAAAGATAATTATGGCTGACATTTTCTCCTTATTCTACAATTCATAATATTGTGAAAGCCTATTTTTAATGGGGTCTTAACGTTAAATTTTAAGTCCAAAAGTGAAGGGTATTAAAAATTCGGAACGGCCAGTTAACACTTGAACTGGTTTTATTTTAATATTAAATTTTTATAATAAAATCGCATTATAATTATAAAGTTGTCTTTTTGTTAAAAAAAAATTTCCATTTATCACCAAACTGCATTTTTATTATAAAATTTCAGTTTTATTAAAAAGTTGCATTTTTTATAAAATTTAATTTTTATTATGAAATTGCATTTTTATTATAAAAATGTCTTTTTGTTATAAAATTTCAGTTTTATTAAAAAGTTGCATTTTTTATAAAATTGAATTTTTATTATGAAATTGCATTTTTATTATAAAAATGTCTTTTTGTTTTAAAATTTCAGTTTTATTAAAAAGTTGCATTTTTTATAAAATTGAATTTTTATTATAAAATTGCATTTTTATTATAAAAATGTCTTTTTGTTATAAAATTTCAGTTTTATTAAAAAGTTGCATTTTTTATAAAATTGAATTTTTATTATGAAATTGCATTTTTATTATAAAAATGTCTTTTTGTTATAAAATTTCAATTTTATTAAAAAGTTGCATTTTTTATAAAATTGAATGTTTATTATGAAATTGCATATTTATTATAAAAATGTCTTTTTGTTTTAAAATTTCAGTTTTATTAAAAAGTTGCATTTTTTATAAAATTGAATTTTTATTATAAAATTGCATTTTTATTATAAAAATGTCTTTTTGTTATAAAATTTCAGTTTTATTAAAAAAATTGCCTTTTTTAATAGAATTGCACTTTCGTTATAAAATTGCCTATTTATTATAAAAATGCATTTTTTGGGAAAATTCCCCTTTTTGTTATAAAATTGCATTTTTATTAAAAAATTGCATTTTTATTAAAAAAATTGCATTTTTATTTGAATGTTATTCTTAAAGAACAGTTTTTAAAATCATCCATGTTTTCTTGTATTTCATCTAGATTTTCTTTCATAATTATTATTATTTTTTACTTAATGATCATTTTTCCTCTTTAATTATAGTTTTTAACACAAATTATTATAAATTTCCTTATTTTTGCATTTTATACTTAATTTCTTTGGTTTTAAACACTTAAATTTATCATTTAAATATTAATTAAACTACATTCGTTATAATTTTCCTTTTTTTTTTTTGCAAAATTCTCTAAAACACATTAATTTAATTTATAAATAACTTTAATTATTTGTTTAATATTTACACACAACATTTGTCTCATAAGAGTTTTCCTTATTTTAATTAAGGGGGGTTTTCCTTTTAATTTTCCTAATTTTCTCTTTGTAACTAAAATTAGAGGACATTGAGAGTCATTTCTTTTTGGAGTTTTCATTATTTACATAAAAATCATGATAAAATTTTAAAAATTCCTCAAAATTTAAAATTAATTATTAAGTCGGTTTCAATTTCTCTTATTTAACGTTAAATCATTAAATAACATCTTCAATTAATGTTACAATCTGCCTAATATATACAAAATAACTCAATTTTAATATTTTTCTATTAAAATAAACTTAAATTAGATTTTTTCTATTTTTTCCCCTTAAAAAATCAACTTAATGGAAATAATCTCCTTTTAACAGTTTTAGATTTTTTCAATAAAATTTTTGTCACGAGTTTTAATGAAAAAAATAAAATTGAAGGTACAAAATGTTTGTACAAAAGTTATCATTTTAATTATAATCCATAATTAATGTTATTTTTCAATTACAACAATTTGTAATTGTGTTTTGAAATAATTTTAGTTGGTTTTTTATAGCAAAATTTTTTAATAAATTATCTACACTTAATTTAAGTTGTTTTCTTGCTAAATGTTCATTAATTATATAATTTCTTCTATTTATATAAATTTTAGAATATTATTATTTTTATTTTCGTTATTTTCTTTTTTTTTTAATTTTATCTATAATTTGTCCTATAAATAGTTGGGTTTACCATAATATTTGCATTAAAGTTATTTTCACTAAAAACTAAAATTTTAATTAAAAATTTACTTATCACGTAAAGGAAATTGACACGTTTTTTCATGTATGATGATCGTGTGTATCTGAAATTACAAAAAAAAGAGATAAATTGGAACTGTTAGAAAAATCACGTAATTATAAAGTAACGGGAAACATAGAGAAGTGTAAAAACATCAAAAATTCGATTTAGAAAAAGCCAATTGGAAATAAATCCAGAATTACTTGATACCAGAAACTAGAGTATGATCCTGTCTAGAAAATAGATAACGATCTATTCTGGAGACAAGATTGTGATCTAGTCTAGAGACGAGATTATGATCTAGTCTAGAGACGAGATTATGATCTAGTCTAGAGACGAGATTGTGATCTAGTCTAAAGACGAGATTGTGATCTAGTCTAAAGACGAGATTGTGATCTAGTCTAAAGACGAGATTGTGATCTAGTCTAAAGACGAGATTGTGATCTAGTCTAAAGACGAGATTGTGATCTAGTCTAAAGACGAGATTGTGATCTAGTCTAAAGACGAGATTGTGATCTAGTCTTGAGACGAGATTGTGATCTAGTCTTGAGACGAGATTGTGATCTAGTCTAAAGACGAGATTGTGATCTAGTCTAAAGACGAGATTGTGATCTAGTCTAAAGACGAGATTGTGATCTAGTCTAAAGACGAGATTGTGATCTAGTCTTGAGACGAGATTGTGATCTAGTCTAGAGATGAGATTATGATCTAAACTAGACAAAAGATTGTGATCTAGTCTAGACATTAGATTGCGATCTAATCCAGAGTGTAGATTGTGATCTAGTCTAGAGACGAGATTGTGATCTAGTCTAGAGACGAGATTGTGATCTAGTCTAAAGACGAGATTGTGATCTAGTCTTGAGACGAGATTGTGATCTAGTCTAAAGACGAGATTGTGATCTAGTCTAAAGACGAGATTGTGATCTAGTCTAAAGACGAGATTGTGATCTAGTCTAAAGACGAGATTGTGATCTAGTCTAAAGACGAGATTGTGATCTAGTCTAAAGACGAGATTGTGATCTAGTCTAAAGACGAGATTGTGATCTAGTCTAAAGACGAGATTGTGATCTAGTCTAAAGACGAGATTGTGATCTAGTCTAAAGACGAGATTGTGATCTAGTCTAAAGACGAGATTGTGATCTAGTCTAAAGACGAGATTGTGATCTAGTCTAAAGACGAGATTGTGATCTAGTCTAAAGACGAGATTGTGATCTAGTCTAAAGACGAGATTGTGATCTAGTCTAAAGACGAGATTGTGATCTAGTCTAAAGACGAGATTGTGATCTAGTCTAAAGACGAGATTGTGATCTAGTCTAAAGACGAGATTGTGATCTAATCTAGAGACGAGATTGTGATCTAGTCTAAAGACGAGATTGTGATCTAGTCTAGAGACGAGATTGTGATCTAGTCTAGAGACGAGATTGTGATCTAGTCTAGAGACGAGATTGTGATCTAGTCTAAAGACGAGATTATGATCTAAACTAGACAAAAGATTGTGATCTAATCCAGAGAGTAGATTGTGATCTAGTCTAGAGACGAGATTGTGATCTAGTCTAGAGACGAGATTGTGATCTAGTCTAGAGACGAGATTGTGATCTAGTCTAGAGACGAGATTGTGATCTAGTCTAGAGACGAGATTGTGATCTAGTCTAGAGACGAGATTGTGATCTAGTCTAGAGACGAGATTGTGATCTAGTCTAGAGACGAGATTGTGATCTAGTCTAGAGACGAGATTGTGATCTAGTCTAGAGACGAGATTGTGATCTAGTCTAGAGACGAGATTGTGATCTAGTCTAGAGACGAGATTGTGATCGAGTCTAGAGACGAGATTGCGATCTAGTCTAGAGACGAGATTGTGATCTAGTTTAAAACTCGATAATCTACTCCAGAGAGTGTCTATTTTTCCAATGGACTTAATCAATTTAATTGTAATTATTTAAACCATTTAACCAACTTTAGTTCAATATTTAAGTGTTTTAGTGCTTTTTGTCATTTTAATTTACTGCATTTTTTATAATCTTTTGTGAAACATTTAACAATAATTTTTTGCACTTTAAAAAAAGTGTTTAACAACAAAAAATATTCAATTGTGCGACAGAATTTAATCCTTTAAAATAAAAATTGATTTGCATTTTTTTGTAAAAGAGTTTATTTAAATTTAATGGAAAATAAATTGAGGTGAAGCAAGTGATGCACTTTAATTACACTTTTCGCTGGACAACAAAAACAGCTTTTTGATTCAAAAATAAATTTATATATTGAGTTCACTATTTTGGGATTAAAATTATTTTACAGAATCTTAGTTCCCTTTTTTATGAAAACTTGTTGTGTTATTTTTTCTATAACTTTACTTTGATTTAAAGCGCTACAATATTATTATTAATATTAGTCATACGCCCTAGTGCATAATCATTTAAATGCTAAATAATTCCATTTGCGAGAACTTTTAAAGCTTTGTTGCCTTAATTTCAGTGTATTTATTATTTATATCAACAAGTGCTGGGACATTACAACATTTATTAAAGAAAACAAATTTTGATTTTCAATTTTACCGAGTCCCACAAAAATTGCCAAAATTTCTAAAAAAAAATCATGAAAAATAATTAAAATTCAAATTAAAATAATTTCAAAAATTAAATTAAAATAATTTTAATATTAAAAATATTTATGATTAACAGATTTAAGTTATATAAATCCTTTTTAAAAACCATTAAACTTTATTTAATTTTAAATATTATAATAAAGCTGTTTATTTTGGTTACATTGGTTTGCACTGGCCTCATACAACTAACCACAACATACAACATTGATTTAGTCTGAAAGCCAACATTCAACATTAACATTAAATTAAAAAAATTAAGAAATATTTAATAAACACCATCAATGCAAGAGAATGATAAAGGAATTATTAGTCTGCAAATATTTTTTATACTAAAATTGCTTTTAGTACTAAAACTACTTAAATTTTAGTAAGTTTTAGTTCAGTTCTAGAACTGAAAATGTATTTTTATGTTTAAAATTTATTTTTATACTTAAAAAAATATTTTTATACTAAAAATACATTTTTATACTAAACATGCATTTTTGTACTAAAAAAAACACTTTTATACTAAAACTGCATTTTTGTACTAAAACTAAATTTTTATAAAAAATTGCATTTTTATACTAAAACTGCATTTTGATAACAAAAAAGCATTTTTATACTAAAAATGCGTTTTTATACTAAAACTGCATTTTTATAACAAAAATGCATTTTTATACTAAAACTGCATTTTTATACTAAAAATTCATTTTTATAGTAAAACTGCATTTTTATACATAAAAATGCATTTTTATACTAAAACTGCATTTTTATACTAAAACTGCATTTTTATGCTAAAAATGCACTTTTATACTAAAACTGCATTTTTATACTAAAAATGCATTTTTATACTAAAACTGCATTTTTATACTAAAAATGCACTTTTATACTAAAACTGCATTTTTATACTAAAAATGCACTTTTATACTAAAACTGCATTTTTATACCAAAACTGCATTTATATACTAAAACTGCATTTTTATACTAAAACTGCATTTTTATAACAAAAATGCATTTTTATACTAAAACTGGCATTTTTATACTAAAACTGCATTTTTATACTAAAAATTCATTTTTATAGTAAAACTGCATTTTTATACATAAAAATGCATTTTTATACTAAAACTGCATTTTTATACTAAAACTGCATTTTTATACTAAAAATGCACTTTTATACTAAAACTGCATTTTTATACCAAAACTGCATTTATATACTAAAACTGCATTTTTATACTAAAACTGCACTTTTACACTTAAACTGCATTTTTA
This sequence comes from Cochliomyia hominivorax, assembly GCA_004302925.2. Classification (NCBI taxonomy): domain Eukaryota; kingdom Metazoa; phylum Arthropoda; class Insecta; order Diptera; family Calliphoridae; genus Cochliomyia; species Cochliomyia hominivorax. The sequence goes on from PYHX02000345.1 coordinate 31,584, forward strand.
TACCAAAACTGCACTTTTACACTTAAACTGCACTTTTATACTAAAACTGCTTTTTTATACTAAAAATGCACTTTTATACTAAAACTGCATTTTTATACTAAAAATGCACTTTTGTACTAAAACTGCATTTTTATACTAAAAATGCACTTTTATGCTAAAAATGCACTTTTATACTAAAAATGCACTTTTATACTATAACTGCATTTTTATACTAAAAATGCACTTTTATACTATAACTGCATTTTTATACTAAAAATGCACTTTTATACTATAACTGCATTTTTATACTAAAAATGCACTTTTATACTAAAACTGCATTTTTATACTAAAAATGCACTTTTATACTAAAACTGCATTTTTATACTAAAAATGCACTTTTATACTAAACTGCATTTTATACTAAAAATGCACTTTTATACTAAAACTGCATTTTTATACTAAAAATGCACTTTTATACTAAAACTGCATTTTTATACTAAAAATGCATTTTTATACCAAAACTGCATTTTTATACTAAAAATGCACTTTTATACTAAAACTTGCATTTTTATACTAAAAATGCACTTTTATACTAAAACTGCATTTTTTATACTAAAAATGCACTTTTATACTAAAAACTGCATTTTTATACTAAAAATGCACTTTTATACTAAAACTGCATTTTTATACTAAAAATGCACTTTTATACTAAAAATGCATTTTTATACAAAAAAATCATTTTTTAAACGAAATATGCAGTATTGAACTTTGTACTAAAATGCATTTATATATTAAATTTATTTTAAAACTAAAATACATTTTTTGCTAAAATTTTTAAATCAGGATCTGCTCAGTAAGCAGAAATTGTGAATAATTTGTAGTGGAGGAGATTTAAGAATTAGCTTTTCTCATATTTACAGCGAAATGAAAAAAAAATAAATTAATTTTACAAAAATTTGCCAATAAAAGAGTGTAAATGTTAGAGAATAAGTAAAGAATTTAGAATTTCGTACCCTGGAAAAAGGGAGAAGTAGAGATTTTTAGCCAATTGCAGTGATTTTGTTTTGTTTTCTGACGAAAAATCGCATTTGGGTCTTTAGAAATGCAACTGAACCTCAAAATGTTTTAAAGCGTTTCCAATAAACAAATCAACACCAACACTGTTTCACATGAAGAGTTTGATAACAATTGGTTAACATTATGTTCCACCTTTTCCACCTTCTTCTTTGGTTACAACCATAATTTTAGTCATCATCCATCCATCTGCATTTTATCAGAGATAATTATCAGAAAATTCAAATGTTGATGATTGACTGGCGGCTCGTGAACGGGATGATGATGTTGCTGTTGTTGTTGTGGTTAATTGTGAATAGCCGCCACCCATACAAGTGGCACTATCAAAATCCGATACTGAGGTCGTTGTTATGCCCTCTGGTTGTATCAATGGTTGCAATGCAGAATCACGTTTACTATTTTTTCGTGTTCCTAAAGAACGTTGTTGTAACGATTTTCTCATTAATATGGAGGTTGTAATTGTAGGTAATATTGTTGTTGTTTTTGTTGTTATAATTGTAATTGTTGGTGTAAGTGTTGCTGCTGCTGATGTTGCACTCAGTCAGTATTTGTGGAAAATTTGTTTTTAATGATATTGATGTAAATGTTATTATTTACGATGAAAATGATGATTATGATGATAATGTTGATGGTATTGGTAAATGTAATAGTAGTGGTAGTTGTAATGATGTGTTGGTTTTTTGATGTTGCTGTCGTTGTTGCTGTTGTTGAATGTAAATATAGCATTTTGTTTTTGAGGTTCAACTACACAACAACAAGAACATAAATGTATGCAAATGTTGTTGTCGATGACAGTGTAATGTAAATGTTTATATTTTTTTTAGTGTTTTTGTGGTTTAAGTAACTGATTTCTTGTCTTTTCCCCCTCATTGTATTTTAATAAAGATTTTTTCCCTTAAAAAGTTAATGTTGTTGCTGTTGTTGTTTGTTGTGATTACCACTTACTTACCTTGTGTTATTGCTAGTGTTGCGGCGGGTGTTAGATGTGAGGACGTTGCAGAGGTATGTACCGATAATGAGGTACTAGTGGCTGCTGTGGCGGCGGGTATTTGCTGTTGTTGCATATGGGAATTACTACTACCTGCGGCTGTCATACCACAGCCATTGGCTTCTGAGGTTTTCATTTGTGATTCTCGTTCAACTAAACGTTGACGCAGTAAACGAATTTTTTCTTCTTTCTATTAGGGATGGAATAGAAAAGAGAGGAAAATTATTAGATAAATCATAAAAAGTTTTTATTTTAATTTCAGATACTGTTCAGTTGCACTTCAGTTTTTAAGCTCAGTCTTTCTCCATTTTAGTTAGGTTCCAGTACGAGTATAAATTCAGGTTTCAAATCATATTCTATATCTACTTCAGATTTTGAGTCAGTTTCAGGTTTGGGTTATCGTTTAAATTCTAGTTTCGATTTAAGTTCAAATTTTAATTGAGTCTTTAGTCAAATTTTATTTCGTGTCTTTTTTCAGACTCCAGTTGAGAATCCAGCTTAGAAACCTTAGAAGCCTGAACTGAAGACTTTTTAGGCTCCAGTTCAGATTCCAGTTCAAATTTCTTTTAAGTTTCCAGTTGATGTTTTATTTTAATTTTCTTAAACAGATTCTAAATCTGATTTTAGATCGGGTTTCTATTCAGTTTTTTTTTCAGATTTTGGATTTTGATTTTAATTTTCAAATTTAATTGCTTGTTTGGAGTCCCGTTCAGAATCTAGTTTAGATTTAAGTTTAAATATCAATACAGATTACAGTTTCATATTTTAGTCCATATTCATATTCTGTATAAGAATCTAGTTCAGTTCAGTTGTAATTCAATTTTCGTCCAGTTCTAGTTCACTTTAATTGTTTTCCACTTTATTCTCACCTGCGCTATCAGTCGTTGTAATTCTTCATTTTCCGTTACCAATTTCTGATAACGTTCTTCATCTTCTTTCGATATACCCGAATCAGGATTATATTTCGATTCAGCTTTATCCTTAGGATGACGTATAACCTCAATTACCTTTGTTTGAAGAAAAATTAAAATAAAAAGTGAATAATTAAAATTTTTGTATTAAGCGAAAAAAAGAGCATAAATTAAATATTCAACAAAAGTTAAAGCAGTTTCCTCTTTTGACCTCATTTTAACATACCTTTGGCACAAATATTAGCAACATGCTTTAAGAAACAACAAAATATCACAGCCAATGCCACAAATGCAAATGAAGCATCCTGTTGCGATGCGATGACCATACCGACGGGTGCTGTTATTAAACACAAGACCACCACATTATAAATGCTCATGCCCACATAACGCGAATCGTTTATTTGTTTAACTTTAATCGAACGCGTTTCGTAAGGCCAAAAAAAGGCCAAAGACCAGTATTAAACCCTTGTAACCATAAACAAGGCCTTTTTTTGTGAACGAAGAAGAAAGAAAATAAGAAAAATTAATATTTAAAGAAAATTAATTTATATTTGCGGATGAAACTAAATAAAAGAAAAAATATTGAAAAACTTACCCAACCACATGGAATTCTTTTCACTCTCACAGTGCTCCAACTCTGGACGTATTTTAATATCATCAGTCGTAGATATGGGATCTTCTAAAGGAAATGTTTCTAAAATTCTTTGTAAAGGATCAAATATTTGCCAAGCTAATAATATAATTAATCAACCGATAGCAAACCGTGACCATTGTATAAAGCTTCCATGGTTCAACTTTTTTCTAATTTGTGAAAGAAGAAGAGAAGAGAGGGAAATTTTTTACTTTTTTTATATTATTTTGAAGGTCAATT
>PYHX02000346.1:0-21227 GCA_004302925.2 Cochliomyia hominivorax
ACTCAGTCAGTCAGTTTTTATTCAACTCACTTGTTCAGTCAAGACTTATTTCACCTTTTTTTATAGTAGAAGACTTTGCATTTGAAAGGATGGAAAATATAAGTTCTTTATTGAATTTGTAATATCAGGATTTTTAAAGAAAATATTCAAGAGTTTCCCGATATCTTAGATATATATTTTACATCTCAAAATAGTGTTAAAATATTTAAAAATCTTCATATGGCTCATATGACTAAAATTGCTTCATAATTAAAGAAGTTATGATCAAAAATGTGTCTATCAAATAATTCCTTTATGTCAATTTAAGGTTATATTGAATTCGCCTTAAGCCATTAACTATTTTTATTTTACTCTTTGCATGTTAACTACAATGTTTATTCAATGTAAATGTTGCTACTAGATGTTTTTGACATCTAAGTCGTCTTATGTTAACTATCACAAAAAAGCTCCAAGTCTTTTTTTGCCTGTAATGCCACTATTTTTTAGTTTAGCTGCTTTTGCTTTATTGCTTCGACTCTCGGCTTTTTTTGCCTCAGTTTTATTTCTTTATAACAACAAGTCATTGTAAAATGAACTTGTCAAAAAAAACTAAATACAACAAAAGTTTTTAATACTTATGCATGCACATGCATGATGTATTATAGTTTGTTTTTGTCAGAGAGATTTTATTGGTAGAAAAACATGTTAATGAAAAATGTCCTTTTCAGATTTTCTTTTTGGGTCTCCGAATCAAAAAAAAAAAAAAAACGGAAAAGGAGTAACGGAATTTTGTAAAGGTCATGAATAAAATTCACAGTTTTATAACAAAAAAAAAATGATGAACTATTTTTTTTAACGATTATTTTGATAAAAAACTAGATTATACTATCGACTATAGACTAGATTATAGAAAAATCTATGAACTAGTTCATTTTTGAGATTTTAGAATAATTTAGACTTTAGATTAATTACATGTAATTAAAGCCAAGATTATAGTCGAAAGTAAAATCGAGTATATAATCTGCTCTATAAATTAGTCTATAGTCTTCCTATCAACCTAGTTTTACTCTTGTCTATAAATTATTCCACAGGAGATACAACACGTAGAAACGTGTTATCACTTTTCAGACAGAGTTGCCTACGGGTATGCTGTGATTACAGAACAATTTCACTGGAAGCTACCTGTGTAATAGCCAGTATTATTCCTTTCGACCTGGCTGCAGACGAAGTTCTTAGGATATATGAGGAACAAAGAGAGCATCCTGAAGGCAATAAGAGAAAGGAAGCAACAACAACGCGACAGAACATTAGCAAACTGGCAAAGGTAATGACAGAGTACTCTAAAAGGGCGATGGACGCATAGACTAATATCGGATATAAAAACGTGGATAGAAACGTGGACATGGGGAGGTGAACTACCACCTAACTCAATTTTTTTTCAGGACACGGAGGATATAGAAGCTATCTGTATAAGATAGGATATGACGAATCTCCAAACTGTCCGATATGCTTGGAAGTAGAGGATGCTGAACATGTGGCATTTCGATGCCCCAGATTTGAGAACTTTAAGACGTACACTGGAGTGTGAATCTGGGACGTGTGTTGATGCGGATAACATAATAAGAATAAAAGATTTCTTCTGAGGGTAATTGGAATTCGGTTAATCGGTTCATTACCCAAATAACCTTGCGTGGGTTTGGAGGAGAAGAGGCGAAAGGAAGAAAGAGAGAATAGGATAATTGAGGTAGCTTAAGTGCTTACCAGTCTCGCGAAGTAATACTTAAAGGCAGTTCCGCGGGACATTTATGGTGTTGACGATGGAGGTGTTTTTAGTTAGTAAAAATCGACATAACCATATGGTACCTTTGAAGGTTTCCACCTCCACTATAAAAAAAGACTATAGTCTTAACTATAGACTATAGTCTTAACTATAGACTATAGTCTTAACTATAGACTATAGTCTTAACTATAGACTATAGTCTTAACTATAGACTATAGTCTTAACTATAGACTATAGTCTTAACTATAGACTATAGTCTTAACTATAGACTATAGTCTTAACTATAGACTATAGTCTTAACTATAGACTATAGTCTTAACTATAGACTATAGTCTTAACTATAGACTATAGTCTTAACTATAGACTATAGTCTTAACTATAGACTATAGTCTTAACTATAGACTAAAGTCTTAACTATAGACTATAAGTCTTAACTATAGACTATAATCTTAACTATAGACTAAAGTCTTAAATAAGACTATAGTCTCTAACTATTGACTACAGTCTTAACTATAGACTATAGTCTTAACTATAGACTATAGTCTTAACTATAGACTATAGTCTTTAACTATAGACTATTCAGAGTAAGGTTGCAAGAGATTAACGGGATAAGAGGTAAACACTTTCCGGTTGTCATATCATATCAGACTAGATGCATCCTCCAGAAAGCGATAAATATGGGCAAACGGCAAAGCTTTAGGCTGTTATGAAGAGATGCCGATCTGAAAAGACTCCTGTCGCATAGTCATGTCACTTCTAAAATGTCAAAGTTTACTAAGGCTCTTTGGAGAATAATGGAAGCGCTTGTTCCGAGGTAGATGTCACATTTGCTGTCCTTATACTGCAAGACATATCGAAGAGGTTTTTATGTAAGCAAATGAGCCAATAAGGATCATTAAGGAATGACAGACAAAGGCAGGACTAGCTGATTCAAAAACAGAAGCAGTACTAATAAGTAGCCGGAGTAAAGGAGAGATATTGAATATAACGGTTGGCAGGGAGATAATCAAGATCATACTGTCTCCACTGTCTCATGTAAAAACTAGTTTGTAGTCTTGTCTAAATACCGTCTATAAGAATAGCATATAATCTATTCTATGATCTAATATAACTCCCCATATTCCCCATATCAAATTGTCTATAATCTCCTCTATGAACTATGAAGGTTTATAACTTTCACAAACATTTTATGGAGATAAACTTCATATTCCATTAACAAAGTTTAAACAATGACCATAATGTGTTTACAAAATGATCTTATTAATTAAACCATTGTATACCTCCTCCTCCTCCTCGTCCTCCCTCCCCGCATTTCATCCTCCCTTTTTTTGTGGAAAACCTCCAAAAACATGTTTCCAATGAGAACCATCATTTATCATCGTTTTAAATTTCATTAAAGTATGTGACAATTTTTTCTTTTGTCTCGTATTCAGTGAAACATACGCCAAAAATAGTGATTTTTGCCAATGAATCTGCTGCTGATGATGATAAAATGATAATGATGATGACGATGATGATTGTAAATGACACGGAGAATGAGTGAGTGAGTGAGTGAGTGAGAGATAGTATGAAAAATGTCAAACCACGTGTAAATAAAGATTGCGTTAAAAAATAACAGTAAAACAATGACAAGACAGCAATCACTACTACTAATACAGTTAAAGTCAAACATCAACGCTCGTGACAAACGAACTCATCATCCACCCCTGGACAGGAATGAAACAAATGAATGACTGAACATGAACATGAACAACAACAACACAAATCGCAGGATAATGTTGCAAAAGGCGGAGTGAAGTGATGATAATGTTGAAAAATAACATCCGTTTGAATGCAGTTAGTTTGTCAGTCAGTCATAAGTGTTTTTGGTGATATGATTTTGAATGGACCGACATATTACTTCCGTATTTTTTCATTCACTCTCCCACTATCAGACTCTGCATTACAAGTTTATCTGTTGAGGTTTAGGGGTCATTGAAGAGCAAACTTTAAACAATAAGTGAAACAAACTGTAATTCTTGTGATTTTGGTGATTTTGGGAAAAAAAAACATATTTTTGTCCAGTCATTTTTGTTTTTTCTCTCTGTTCCACCTTTAAAGGCGTTTCACAGGAAAATATCCCGTTTTGTTTTTTATCAATTAATTTCCTTTTCCTGTTAATGTTGTTAATAAATGATTTTTTTTTTCCTAAGTTTTAACCATTAAATCGGTTAGATAAAAGCGCAATAACCAACATAAAGCTGATATTATAAAAAAGAGCCCATTAAGTGTTTCCACTTCAATAAACAGTTTACGGGCATTTGAGAGTCCTTTATCACACAATGATTTACGGTTAAAACAATCGCAAAATCATTGGATGATGGAAAGAGATATGAGATGGGCAAAAATGAGACCACGAAAAACAGTGGAAAATGAATATGAAGACATGATTAACGTTCTTAAATGTTGAAATTGGAAATTATTAAAAAAAATCATAACAATAATGAGAACGAGAAATGGAGGGGAAAGGGAGAAAGAGATTTACATGAGTTCATTTGCACACGAACTGTCCAGATTCGTTCAAGAAACTTTTCCTCCTGACAAGATGAAATCCCATTACTCTTCTTCAATGTTTTCTATCTTTTGCGACCAATATGATTAAAGAATAATCGGAGTCTACTTGCATTATTCCTAAACATTCAATGTCCGTAATTACTGGAAGTTACTCGCAAATTGTCCTAACGACTTCCATTCTGATGTTGTATTATCCGTTATCAATCAATCTGCGAAAGTTGTTCCAACCATCTATTGAGAAAGTGTGGTGAGAATACTGCTCCTAATATATCTCAAGTGGAATCTATACTGCCGTCCACTTTGGCTTTGTTAGATGCCCAATTGTGGTGAGAATATTGCTCCTAATATATCCAAGTGGAATCTATACTGCCTCCACTTTGGCTTTGTTAGATTGCCCAATTGATAATTGAGCAGGGATCCCAACTAAGGTAATTTCAGATGTCCAAGATGACTATCTCGTGTATATGTTGACCAATAGTGATTTTGTCGTAGAAACCCTAAGTGATATAATTTCGGCTGGACTGTCTATAAATTTCTTATTTACTCAACAGCCGACACGCTTGCACAACTTACTCACGCTTACAAAGGGAAGACAAATGTCGCCCAAAAAGTTCCAGATCCCTTTCCACAATCCATTTCAAGCAGTCAGTGTAGTCACTTAGTCACTCTTAATTTGGTTATTCCGCTTCCACTTCCACTCTCATAATCCAAAGATCGTTTTGAATTTCCAAGCAGTGCGTTTCATATTTTCGCGAAGATCATATGCTCCTTGGTCTCATAGAATTCACCATGTTAAGTTTATGAAGATCAATTACAACATGATGCAAATAGTATTCACCGGCAACTGATGGGCTGCTTCCCCATGCACCAGTTATTCCGATACAGTCAGTTCTCCATAGCAATTATTTATAGTAAAAATAGGAAATAAAGGATTTTTGAAATTCTAGATCTCTCCAGGATTTAATTGAACTGGAGCAACCTATGGATAGTTAGAACATCAGAATTTACACCGATGATGCCAAAATGAACTGTTGGGGTTAGATCTGGTGTTTTTCTTGTAGTTGAGAATTTATATCGAATACCGGATGAATGTAGTTTTTTCCCCATCCCAGCGCGATCAACATGCTGAAAACTTTTAAACGATGGTTTGCGCGATTCGAAGTTGTGATTTTGGACACGGAATTCTGAGAATTTCAAGAGTTTTGAAATTCTAATACTTTCCAAGAGTTAATGTAGTAAGAATATCAAACGATTCCAAGATGAACTATAGAGTTGAATCTGTTGTCGTTTTTGAAGATTTGGGATTTGAAATTTCATATGAAATAATGGACAAATGCTGCCTTTTTCAGGTTAATTTCGGGATCGACATGGACTACAGCAAAAAAAACTTGTGAACAATGGTTTGACCGAATCCAAAGTGTGATTTTGGATATGGACTACTGAGAATTTCATATGTATTTCGTCGGGAGTTTGAAACACTGAGTACAGTATTTTCTAGGCTGAAATCGTTGCCAATTTCAGCGCAATCATCATGCATTAACGCATAAAACTTGTAAACAATATTGGACATGGAATTCTGAGAATTTTAGCAGGTGTTTTTGAAACTCGAATTCCCTTTTGAAGCAAATGGAATAGAAGTAACTCCACATGGAAAAACAACATCAGAATCTAAAGTGATGATAATTTGATGTTTTTTATATATATTTTATTCTGACTACGATTGAATGCAGTGTTCCAGGCACATAGGTTGCCTCGAACCTGAAATATTCAAAAGGAACTTGGGTATAATGGCACAGCGACTATTTCGGTAATGAACTAGCAGATGAGTAAGCCAGAAATGACTTGAAATCAAATATATCCAACGCGAAATCATCGTTAAACAGAGGACAGAGGTACACACATGTAAGGTAGCGAAGGATTTGTGGTCTACTTATGTTATGACCAGAACAAAGCAACTCATAAACCAAAGTCGTAGGTATATCGGGATTCATATCGGTAATCAGTTGTCATTGGATGTTAGGCAAATACGTCAGTAGACAAGGACATACCCTTCAACGACTACTGTCGCAAGTGCCGATGATATGGATAAAAATTGATTTATGTGGGGTAAAGTATAACAACCTACTGAGATAATCTGAAAATCATCAGGGATGCATCTAGTTCTATGCGACCAGTGACAGATCGCAGAAAACAATTTAAATGGAGTTTAATTATGGTACTTTTTTTTTGCTTTTCTCATGGTTACTTTTTGAATTTTTCTTAGTAAAGAAAAATTTTCAAAACTTCAAATATTTTCTAAGAGTTTGCAGAGCAAAACATTCCCAAAAAAACCTCCACCATTCTCCCTATTTTGCATATTCCCACCACTCTTTCCATTATCTCCAAAAAACAAAAATTATGATTTCCCTTTTTTTATTCGCCTGAAACAATTGAATTTGTTTTCATCTCTTAAAAATTGCCAAAGAAAATAACTCAAAACAATGGAAACACTCATCATCACGAAATAAAATAGAAATGAAGTGACAAAAAACAAAAACGATTAAAAACAGAAATATACGATTAAATGACAGTTAAGTGGTTTAGGGAGGTTTATGAAATCACATTTCGAGATTTTGCAAAATATTTACAAAAACAACAACAACGACGACGAGAACATGCGACATAAAATTATGATAATTTAAGAATAAAAACAAACAAAGGAAACATGGAAAATATTTTGAAGATTTTCCAAAAATGAAAAGAATACAAAACAGGGAACAAGCTAAAGAGGCTTTCGAGATGTAAGTTCAGATATGGGTGTTGGTAAAGTACTGAGGTATTGGATTACAATAATAAAATGATCATAAAAATATTTATATTTGAATATTTTTTGCAAAAGGAAATTTTTGAGGGATGAAGTTACGAATTTGCAAAGTCTCTAATCGAAAAAGGAGATAAATACAAATCTCTTCAAGAGCTAATTTTTAAATGTTTAACTAAACCATAATCTTTATAACCTCAAAATTATCAAATTCGTTCTTTTTTTCTTCCATTTCCCTTTAAAAGAATCTCCTCATCATGAGAAATCTCTTTCTATCTCTCTCTCTCTCTTTCTCTTTCTCTCTCCTAAAAAGTGTAACACTTAATTACTTAAATGTTTATAAAAACCAATTTTATTTGCCATTTAATACAATTAACAGTTGAAAACACATTCATATACAGACACACATACACACCCACACACACTCTCATATGCAGAACGAATAACAGAAACTACAAGAATTTTTGTTTATGTTACATTTATAGTGTTTTTGACAGTTGTTAATTAGCAGTTGCTCGTTTCGTTATACTCTCTCGTTATACGTATTATGGACGCCAGTGGAAAAAAAAGAGTTTTTTTCCTTTTTTTAATTCACGTATACATGTACGTTTTTTTTGCTACATTAAATATTTTATTGTGCGGGGGTTGTATTCGGAAGAAAAACATATTATTGGCAAAATGCCATATTCCCTATTTAAGGACAGAAGAGAATAAAAATAAGCCAAAAAAGCAAGAGATGACCAGAAAAAGGTCATTGAAAACTTGAAAAAATATAAGAGAAAAATCTTGATAAATTAAAAAATGCAAATGCGGAAGGAAAAACCAGATTCCCATTAGATATTTTTCCTGGATCAGCCTCTAGGCTAGACGGCTATCATAGTGCAGACACATCAAGGCTGTCAAAGTCTAGACTCTAGACACTTATCCGACTCTGAAAAAAGTTATTGCCATAATCTTAATCTCTAATAGATGTTTGCTTAAGTTTTGGAAGAGACAATTGTAGACTAGACTCGAGACTAGACGATTGTCATTGTCTAGACTCTAGACTAGACGATTGTCATTGTCTAGACTCTAGACTAGACTCTAGACTAGACGATTGTCATTGTCTAGACTCTAGACTAGACGATTGTCATTGTCTAGACTCTAGACTAGACGATTGTCATTGTCTAGACTCTAGACTAGACGATTGTCATTGTCTAGACTCTAGACTAGACGATTGTCATTGTCTAGACTCTAGACTAGACGATTGTCATTGTCTAGACTCTAGACTAGACGATTGTCATTGTCTAGACTCTAGACTAGACTCTAGACTAGACGATTGTCATTGTCTAGACTCTAGACCCTAGAACGATTGTCATTGTCTAGACTCTAGACTAGACGATTGTCATTGTCTAGACTCTAGACTAGACGATTGTCATTGTCTAGACTCTAGACTAGACGATTGTCATTGCTAGACTCTAGACTAGACGATTGTCATTGTCTAGACTCTAGACTAGACGATTGTCATTGTCTAGACTCTAGACTAGACTCTAGACTAGACGATTGTCATTGTCTAGACTCTAGACTAGACTCTAGACTAGACGATTGTCATTGTCTAGACTCTAGACTAGACGATTGTCATTGTCTAGACTCTAGACTAGACGATTGTTCATTGTCTAGACTCTAGACTAGACGATTGTCATTGTCTAGACTCTAGACTAGACTCTAGACTAGACTCTAGACTAGACGATTGTCATTGTCTAGACTCTAGACTAGACGATTGTCATTGTCTAGACTCTAGACTAGACGATTGTCATTGTCTAGACTCTAGACTAGACGATTGTCATTGTCTAGACTCTAGACTAAGACGATTGTCATTGTCTAGACCTCTAGACTAGACGATTGTCATTGTCTAGACTCTAGACTAGACGATTTGTCATTGTCTAGACTCTAGACTAGACGATTGTCATTGTCTAGAACTCTAGACTAGACGATTTCATTGTCTAGACTCTAGACTAGACGATTGTCATTGTCTAGACTCTAGACTAGACGATTGTCATTGTCTAGACTCTAGACTAGACGATTGTCATTGTCTAGACTCTAGTCTAGACGATTGTCATTGTCAGCTTCTTTAATCTCTGCCCTGATGTCCTTTACCACAAATTTCATGTAGATTCTAAATTGATTTGAATTTTGCGAGAGTCTTAGTGAAACCATCTGCCAGAGTAGGATCGAGTCTGTACCAGCTTAAGGGGGCCGACAATTTTGCAACGTATATTTGCAAAAGTTTTTAATAGGATGTCACTACTTAAATTTCAGAATATCACAACCTTCAACCCTATAAACCCATCAATAAAACTAAACTGGACTTGAGTATTGATTCTCCGACCACGGAAGTCATCCACTGTCTAATTCTCAGCTCCTGTGAGGATCTACTTTCCTACTTAAGAGTGGCATACACTCACCCTGATATAGGATTTTACTGAGCGCAATGACTAGGAGCCAAGGAGCTTTAAGTCCAGTTATTCTTTCCTCACAATCCCCTCACGTGTCTGATCATATTCTAAATGTAATTTTTCTTGTGCCACCAAATAAATGCTATAAATTTAAAAAAAATGCTACCATTTAAAGCTTTTTCTTTTATCAAAAGCTTAAATTAAAACATCATAACATTTCCTAAACACACATGTATATAGTTAATTTACTGAAGCGTTAAAACAAAATGGCGTTTAAAGGAAGTACATTTAGTTGGTGGAATTTAGATTTGTTTGATTTCTGTTATGCTTTTTTTCACATTTTAGTTTCATTTGTCTGATTAAAAAGCTCAGAGATGGGAATAAATACCAAAATATGGTTTTTTGACTCCTTGTTTTTCATTCTTCAAACGATCGGATCTTTTAGAGAGTTAAATTTTAATAAAAAAAGAGTTTTATTTTTTCGTAGCTCTTTAAACAGGAGTTTTAATTGTTAAAAATTGATAAAAATCAAAAAAGAGCAGAAATCAAAAAAGAGCAAAAATCAAAAAAAGAGTTTTAAAATGAATAATTTGCACAAATTGTTTTGGAGTTGGGTGTAGCAGTGAAAAATGTTTTGTTATTGAGTTGAAAACAACAACAGTAAATATTATTGCGAGAAGAAATTGTTTTGTGTTTGTGTATAGAGATGAGCGATATTTTCACGACTGTGATTTAACCACTGTGATTGATAAATCACTGGTAACAACAGCGACTAAAATAATGAGGATAACAATTCCTAATACTGTGCCAGCAAATTAATTTAAAGGTAGTGCTGAGCATCAATTTGCGATTCATCTAAATAAAAAATTATCAAATTTCTACGGTTCACAGTGTGATCTCTAATCTCCCAAATTCAAAGAAAAAATGTCCTCTGTCTTTTTTTTTTAAATACTTCGATCACTGTTGCTGTTTTAAAGAACAGTGTTTTAAAAATTCCTTCACTGGGAACGATTTTATTCAAAAATCACAGCATCGCTCATCTCTACCTGTGTATGTACAAGCACATTTTTTATTCTCTTTTCAACTATTTCGCAATTTTGAGGAGTAAAAAAATTATTATCTTCTTTTTTACTTTTAACTAAAAGAAGATTAAAATAAAGAAATTTTAATTGAAAAATAAAGATTTTTTTATTTTTTTAATCTCATCAAAGAAGAGTAAAAATAAAGATCATTTGAAAATGAAGATCTTGTTCCGAGTTTGTCGTACTCTGGTGAAAGACTTTGTTTTATTTATTCATAATTTTTTTGCAATTTATTTTAATTTGTTAGTTTGTTTTATTGTTTTCATATTTATTATCAAGTGTGGAAGAGGTTTTTATGATTTTTATACCCTACACCATCATAGGTGATTGGGGTATAATGCGTTTGTGCTTAAGTTTGTAACGCACAAAAAAAATGTATTACTACCATCTATTTTAAGTATACAATTCGTCTCAGAATCACTTTCTGAGTCAATTTAACGATGTCCTTACGATCGTCCATCCGTTCTGGCAGGCTGGCTTTCTGTCTCTCTGTCCATGTAAATCTTGTGAACAAAATGCTGGCCGCAGTTTCAACGATATCTTACTTATATTTGGCATGTGTTCAAGAACTGTACCTTTTGAAACTGGTGATGATGGTTCCATTATTTCATCAAGCCCCCTTACAAATATTCATCCCAAAATGGGTATTTAAGATCATAAAAGTCCTAAATATAAAGCAATTTTATTGTAATTTGGCAAAAAGAAGGGCTAAATTTGTATGAGTCCATTATTTCTCATAGGTCCCATACAAACCCCCCTTCAAATATCATTTTGAAGGGCTTAAATCTCACAAATACGTTGGTATTGAAATTTAACAAGGTTCGGTCCATAATTTCTTCCAGCTGCCATGTAATGCACACAGAAGAGCAAAACCTGTCAGAGCGTAGTAAGCCCACCTGGAAGTGTGGTACCAGCATAAATTAAAAAATTACTTTATACGAGGGTGCTGCATTAATTTTTGATAGCTACCACATATAACCAATAATGTAGTGTAGGGTATTAAATAGTCGGGCTTGATGGACTATAATTTCTTACTTGTTTAATGTGTATTTGTATTTCATATGTAATGAAAAAATGCAAGCAGGTGTTAAATGTTTAAATTGCAATAACAAAAAAAGGAGTAAATAACGTTGGTAGTTGTTGGAAGCCTTTGTTTTGGGACAAAAAAGGAAATTAGAAAAGTTGCGTTTTTGCAAATGAATTAAAATAGATAAATAAAACGTTTTTTTTTACATTTCAGGATTATTAAAATCAAAATTACTAATCTAAATGAGTTTCAAAAGAAATTCATAAAAAGGATTGAAATTAATAAGAGTGAAAGATTTTTAACATACAGCTGCAGTCAAAATAATAGCACTACCTACATGTCACATCTTCGTTACTGATTTTTGTTTTCTTCATGAATATTTTTATCCACAATTTTGTAGTCCATTTCATTTCTCAATTAACACGAATATTCCATGTGACAATTTTTAGAACGTATTCAAGCTTTAGGAATTTGGTCAAGCTTTCGGAAATCTATACTTTCATTCGGAAATTACACTGTTTCCAATTATCAGTTGTAGATAAGAGATAATTGATCAACAATTATAACTACATTCAAGTCTCGCCAACCTCTTTTTTTTGTACAGTGAAAGTGGAAACCTTCCAAATATGCCCCTCGACACTGAATAGCCCATATGCAAAATCTAAAATCTTTGCCCCCAGTAACAAGTTCATTTGCGTGTTAAGCTTTGTAGCCCAGTTCCATATTTCCTCTTAGATGAAATTATGTTTTACCATGTTCCCACCATCATTTGTATATTCCAATTCTATTTTCCAATTCACCTCTTAAATTCTCGAACACCACATATACCAAATCTACTATAATCAACATCTTTGTACAGTTAATAACAGTCATCATAACCCATTTTTTGAATATATAGTTATAAATCCTAAATCGGTAGTTTACGTCCGATCAACATTTTTAATATCTGGTTCATATCTGGTTAATCGATAAGGTGTTCGGCATTGCTCTCTTAGGCTGCCCCTATTTTTGATAACCTTCTTAATATATTTTCCTATACACCTCGACTTTAGCCAAATGCCATTGGCATCATGCACTCCTATCGATTTTACTCTTCCAAATCAAGCTTTGACAAATTATTGACTGAATCAATTTCTTGGGCGAAATTTTTTTGTTTCCTCACCTGGATGTCTCGCCATTTCATTGAGAGATTTTCGCCATTCAGAAAAACCCTTTCGGCAATACTAAAAAGCCACAAAAGTGAGTAATATTTATCCATTAACCGATATTTATGATTGATGATTGATGAATATAGAGGTGAATCAATAGTCTGATGGAAGTTTTCCTTCCATAAGTGGGAATATAGAAAAATTAAATTAAAGCTTTTTTATTATCAAAAGCTTAAATTAAAACATCACAACATTTCCTAAACACACATGTATAAAGTTAATTTACTGAAGCGTTAAAACAAAATGGCGTTTAAAGGAAGTACATTTAGTTGGTGGAATTTAGATTTGTTTGATTTCTGTTATGCTTTTTTCCCATTTTAGTTTCATTTGTCTGATAAAAAGCTTAGAGATGGAAAAAATACCATAATATGGTTTTTGACTCTTTTTTCATTCTTCAAACGGATCGGATCTTTTAGCAGAGTTAAATTTTAATTAAAAAAGGAGTTTTATTTTAATATCGCTCTTTGAACAAGAGTTTAATTGTTAAAAATTGTTTCATTTGTCTGATTAAAAAGCTCAGAAATGGGAGTAAATACCAAAAGTACGGCTTTTGACTCTTTGATTTCATTCTTCAAACGATCGGATCTTTTAGAGAGTTCAATTTTAATTATAAAAAAAGAGTTTTATTTTTTATATCGCTCTTTAAACAATAGTTTAATTGTTAAAAATTGTTTCATTTGTCTGATTAAAAAGCTCAGAGATGGGAGTAAATACCAAAATACGATTTTTGACTCTTTTTTTCATTCTTCAAACGATCGGATCTTTTAGAGAGTTAAAATTTTAATTAAAAAAGAGTTTTATTTTTTATAGCTCTTAAAACAAGAGTTTAATTATTAAAAATTGACAAAAATCAAAAAAGAGCAAAAATCAAAAAAAAAAAAAAAAAAAAAGAGTTTTAAAATTAATAATTCGCACAACTCTAAAACAATTTAGAGTTGTGGTGTAGCAGTGAAAAATGTTTTGTTATTGAGTTGAAAACAACAACAGTAAATATTATTGCGAAAGAAATTGTTTTGTGTTTTTGTATAGAGATGAGCGATATTTTCACGACTGTGATTTAACCACTGTGATTGATAAATCACTTGGTAACAAAAGTGACTAAAATTATGAAATAACAGTTACTAATATAGAAAAATTAAACACTCCATCCCAGGTTTGAATCCTTCCGTATAAATTTAAGACTTTAAAGTAGGCTTGCGAGCAGAACTTTGACCCAAGACAATAAATCAGATTGGAACTTCTCACAATAATAGCACCATTTCTATTATACTTGGCTTAAGAGAGTTTCAAGAAGCGCGATATCAGAATTTGAAAAATGGATTGATCAAACATTTGTACAGCAGAAAAACGAGAACCCATTAAGAAGCTTGGTTCTGTTGAACAAACTTATGCCGAAATCTATATATAAAATAGAATGTGTGTATAGGACGTATATATGTATGTATTTATGTAAGTATGTATGTATGTATGTATGTATGTATGTATGTATGTATGTATGTATGTAACATTAGCTATAAAAAAATTCCGCTAGGACCAGGGGCAAGAGTAACACCCCCTCCCCTACAAATAAATATTGGTTATCGAATATCTAAAAAAACTATAACAGCGAGAGTTCTCAAACTTGGTCCTAACAACATCTTCAAGGAACTGTTTTACTGGACAAATTGTAGGACGGCTAGGACCAGGGGAAAAGGGTACCCGTTTTACAAAGCATACTAATTATTTTCGAATATCTTAATGATAACAACAGCAAGGTTCTTAAATTTTGTGCCAAAAACATCTACAAGGAACTGTTTTAATTTGACAAAACATTGGACGGGTAGGACCAAGATGAGGGGTACCTCACATACAAAGTAAATATTGATTATTGAATATCTAAAGAACTATAACAGAAAATTTCCAGCAATTATGCTACTGTGAGATACCATCACTGGGAAAAATTATAGGACTTTTGGATCTGGGGGAGAAATAAAAAAATACAACACGAATAATACAACACGAATCCTTTGCTTAGGACCAGCAATACCCTTAAATTTACTTTGACAAAATAAAGTTTACCGGGGTCTGTCATTGAGAAATATTGTAAGATAATTAAATAAAATGATAAGAACTAACCATAACCTACAAATTTAAAGGTGGGAGGCGTGGACAAAAAAACTGTGGGAACACCTTTAATGGTGCATCGTTTATTGCGTCAAATAAGAAGGCGTCATTTATCTCAGCACAAGGAATTAAAAAATAATTAAATCCGTTAATAAGTGTTGAAACTGTATCAGGAGGTTTAGGAAATATAATTTTGAAAGACCATAGACCATGAAAAGTCCTCCCTCTTAACTACTCTGCATGTCTGTGTTTGACATATTGAAAATAGAGTGTTAATATTCTGTGGACCAATGAGTCTAAATTTGTTTGTTTGTATTTGATGGAGGTCCCTTAGCAAGGAATATAATAAAAAAATTACAACAAATAATTTTTAACACGACGGTTCTAGTCTTATGGTATAGAGATACTTTTTCGCATTATAATGTTGGACCCATTCAACCGTATAAAAGTGTTATGAATATGTCAGAAATATAAATATATTAGACGAAGTAATGCAACGATTTCAGTAACGCCCCGAAACATACCAGCAAAATAGCTAAACATGATTTCAGAATAATGGAGTCACTAAAATGAAATGTTCTCCCAAGTCTCCCAATGTAAATCCAATCGATAATTTCTATATAAAAATATAAAATAAATGGTCGTTAATTAAACCGAACAATAATAGTGAACTTGGAATCACTATTGAGTAGACATGGAACTCTATTATCCTGGAAAGATGCCAGAATGTAAAACATTCAATGGGAAGGCGATATTCAGCTGTTATTACTTAAAAAGGAAATATTCAGATCAATTTAATAAAATAATACTAAAAAATTGAACAACAATTCTTTATTTATGACTTTTTGTTTACAGTTGAAGCCGGGTGACGCCAGATTTTATCAATTCTTCTGGGAAAAAATAGAAACTTTTTCACTTATTTTTGATTTTATTTAACCATAATAGAGGAATAACTTTTGATTCAAATGACTTTTATTACTTATTAAAGTAGAATTATATATGTGGTGCTATTATTTTGACCGCAGCTGTACATATATGTTTAATAAAAACGAAACCATTATTTGATTGAAATTATTTTTACAATTTTACAAAAAAAAATTAAGTTTAAATCACTCGAGATGAACCTTTTCCAAAAACCCTTCCATTATCGTTTTATGGTACTTTCTGCCACTTTGATTGAGCAGTTAAACCACTTTTGGTCACCTTTTTTGTGCTCTTCAATTCTCCCTTAACAAGAGTCAAAAATCTCTTCACTGCTTTAGCTCCGGCAGTTTGAAGGATTTGCCTTTCTTGGTTTTCAAATGCCCACCTTATTTTTCTTGTACCTCTCAAGTGCGAAATGCCAAGTTAGACCAAAAATAAGTGATCCCATTTTGTGGTCCTAGGAATGGTAGAAGTCTTTACAGACAACCAAACTTTTAGGACACCTTTTTTTGTGTTCTTCAACTCAATTTTAACAAGGTCTATTCAATGGCTTTAGCCCTGGGCAGTTTAGAGGATTTGCATCTCTTGGCTCACTCAAGGGCTTGTTTGCTATAGTGACAGGTTCCAAGTCAGTCCGAAAATAAGTGCTGCAATTATGAAGTCTTATGAATTTTGTAAACATTCCATGATGTAAATTTCGGTATTTATAGAGCCAGTCTTCTTTTGACGCAACTGCATATTGTGTGCCATATCAAAAACTTTTATTGCTTTTGGGGTCATAAAATTTTCTTTAACATTCCCTTGTGCATGGCAACATAAAATTTTTGACCAGGAAGTTTGCGAAAAATCCAAAGCCAAAACAAACATTTCGTCATCCACTATGGCAGCAAGAATAACTTTGGACTTCATTTTTAGTGCTCTCTTTTAGCCCTTTAAACTTTTAGCAGCGTTCCTATCAGGAACTTTTGAGCCTTGTATACTTTGACACCTGCATTAGTTTTAACTTTTCGTACCAAACAGTCCGGCCACTTAGCTAACCAGGCTGCTTTCCTACCGGATGTGTTGGGAGTTCTTTTGAAAGTGCTCTTTTTTTAGGGAGGCGGTCTTTAGAAACATCATATAGACCATTTATTCTACCTGAAATAGGGTTTCATTCAACGAACAGTTTTCCCGTTGCGTTTAGTAATATTGGAAACAGTGTTATGGAAACGTATGATTTGTAAGGACCAAGTTGGGTTTTATTGAAAATATTAAACAAAAATTAGTACGCATTTTTGCGGATCCCTAATTTTAATCAGATTAACTTGTTTTACCAAGGTAACTTGATCCACAAATAATTAAATAATACTGAGTTAACATTTGTAATGAAAAGTGTGGTGTTAAGAATTTTGCCGATCTTACACCTTAGTTCTTCTGGCGTTTGACTACGATTTCGACGAGTCGAGTAATGCCTTCTAATTCCTCATCTTTCAACTATTTCACCGTCAGTCAAGGCGTCCTCCTAGTCCACTGTGTTGAACTTTTTTCCTTGATTTATTTATTTAAATAATTTTTATTTAGTATTTTTTTCTCTTTTCCAAGTTTCACAAACAACTTACATAGAAAAGGCGTTTATTGAAGATTTCTCATACTGACCACTCTATCGATATTATACAAGTTCCATTATTTCGATTATTTTTTTTTTTTTTGCTGGTAAATAATAGAAATCAGTTAACTATATGACCGAATCATTATATACAACAAAACAATGGACACTACAAATTAATACTCCACCAGCCTCCCATTTTTTGTTGAAATAACACACACATTTAGTTGCTCCTCCCACTTTCCAAACCTTTCCAAAACACATACACACACACACACACAAATTTGTGTTTTGTGGTTAACCACACTAACACTAAGAAGTCATTAAAATACAAATACACAAATTGTCTTAACTATAAAAATACTTGTTATATTTGTATGTAAGAAAACAAAACAAAAACAAACATAAAAGTCCTTTAAAGAGAATTAGTTATCACATCCCTCTTTCTTTCTTCAAATCTCTTCAAAATCCATAGCCCACTGTAAATGACACTCTTGTTAAATTCATTTTGGAACACAAAGGCCAGACGAAACCATTTAAAATGTGAACAGCAAAAGAAGAATGGAATCTAAGAATTTCTCTAACGAATATATATCAAAGTTTAAATGGTTATTGGGGGGGAATCAAGGGGAAGGAGCAGCAAAATGTAAGTGGGGTACGACAATTTCAATTGCTACAAATTGAAATTGTTGAATGTCATTAAGAAATTAATTACAGGTGTGACTATTTAAGGTGAATAAAAATAAATTTATAAGATTAAGAGTTAAAAAGGAAGAGTAATTAAATCGATGGGAGGAGAGTTTGAAATTACTCGGAAAATGGGGGGGGGGAGAAATATTTGTAAATGTTTTCGATATTTTATTACTACACAAGTAAAATAATGACTATCTGATATGAATAATATGATAAATAATAACTAATATGGTATCGTGGAGGGTAAACAGTTATCATTTTAATTCAGTATTTGAAATACATTTTTCAAATGTTGAGCCTAAAAATGGATCCGAATTGATTATTTCGAAATAAGTCTGTAACAAAATTAGAAAGCTGCAGAATTTTTCAATTTGATTTGGAGAGGATCAAAATCCTATCTGACTACGGCCTTAGTCGGTGGCCTCCAAATTTGACCATCTTTGTTATGTTGATTTGAAAAAGAAATCCGCCAAAAATTTAATAATGAATTTAAGCAAAAGAAATTTCGGATATAATTCGGTAGAGCTTATCTGTTTTCAAATTATTTGGGAGGAGTTCAAGTGTCTATGAAGTTAGGGGCAAGTTGAAGACCCTTCAAAGCTGGCTGCTTTGGATATTTTATTTAATTTTTTAAAAATTCGCTGAAAATTTATTCATAAATTGAGACTAAAAAATTTTGTATATGACGGGGTGATGGACACGGTTCTTAATAATTGATCGATCCGGAAAAGCTTGAAATCTTACTCAATATTTTGTGAACTATATGTCCTACAAATGATGATTCTAGGAATTCATGGTTGAATTCTATTTTAAATCGATAAATATAGTTTTTGTCCTAAATAAATTTGAGGTGGTCTCAGATATCGGTCTATAAATTCTTTGTTAATAGATCGATTCCAATGGTTTTAAATAGAGCCACTGCTCAGGACAATAAGAAATAATCTGGCTAAATTCTTTTGGAATTCCGGTTATTTTTTGTAAACGTGAGAATGTTTTCAACAGGCAAATAGACATGGCGAAATCGACTCAGATTATGATATGATGCAGGAATATATATATACTTTAAGAGGTCTTAGATTATTCCTTCTTGGCGTTACACATGGATGACAAAGTTAATATATCATTATTAATTCTAAAAAAAATTGAATATAATTATCATGAGCTTTATCAAGCTAAAGTGGGAACTTTGAAAAATGGAAATTTAGGGATTAAAAATAAGCTGCAATATTTATACCCGGGAAAAAAACCTCTTTTTGTTCTGAACTTTAATTTTTTTATTATATTATAAAGGATATAAAGTGTAAACTTAATTTGGATAAAATTGGGGCAAAGATCTGTCCATAGGCCTCCACCAAATTTGATCGATTTCCAAAAAAAAATCAATTTTTTTGTTAATTTCCCAAATCGAATAAGGAAGATAAACACTCCAACACTATTTTTTGCCGGGCGGATCAGATAATGATCGGATGATCAGTGAAGCTTCAAAAGTTCTAACGTTTTTCATAGATACCAAAAAACTTGTGTAAGAACTTTATATCATGGCTGTAAATCCAACCTACAATAGGCTACCTCTAGTTAATTTAGTTATTTTCAAAGTAAATGCTCCATATTTTGTGGATTCAGAAGAATTTTTAATATTTTAAGCGGTAAAATCGAATCAGATTAACACAGGGAATATGTATCGAATACAATCGTTTCGTTTTAAGAGAGCAATTAATGAACAATGTTCGGAATATTCGCTTAAACTGGAGGTCATAATCTTCTATCATAATAACAAACAATCGCATATTGCACCAGTGGTACATATACTCGGAAGACCGAACAAGATCTAGAGAAATAAGTAGCACAAGAATGCATGTGTTTTCAAAGGCCTTGATGAAGATGTAAAAACTTTTTCAAATGTGAGATGAAAAATAAAGATTTTGTTGTCGGCTGAGATGTATAACCTCGTCCATGGACCCATAATTTCAATAGAAAAATATACAGCTCAACTCTTCGGTGTCTTAAATTTCATTCAAACTAAGAAACCGATCAATATCTTGAGCCTTGAATTAATTATTATTCAATTCAAAATCGGATCAATTTCTTTTGGTGAGTAATTCAGAAGAATAAGAAAAAGACAATAATCTTCTTGGTATGGTAGAAAAATTTTTGGACCATTTAAACAGAAAAAATTTGAAATTATAGAATTTATGGAATTATGTACTTTTTCGAGGCCTCACTGATGCATAGCGGTCCCAAAACGCTTTTTAAATTGAAAAGTATTGAATATTTTATGATGAAATTTCAGTGGGACAATCTAGAAATGTTTTTCAGTTGATTCGAGGGAGAGAACAAGTTCATTGTGGATAAAAAGTTTATTATTTTCAAAAAGTGTGATTTTTACGAACATTGTTGAGTTCAAATTTTAAATTATAAAGCAAATCTGAGGGCATAGGGACAATCACTTTCCCCGATAACCCGATCAGAATTTGGTTATTTAAGATTGTGGTCTTTAAAATTTAAAAACACACTTTCAAATCGAACTATATTCCTCTAGACTATAACTTTTTCTTTATGATTCCGAAAAAATCTTACGTCTTAAACAAGCATTTTATCCACAAGACCTATCAAATTTTATGAATTTTACTATAATTATAAACCCCCCCCCCCCCCAAACCCCAAAAAAAAAAAAAAGGATTTTTTTTTTTCAAAAGAAAAAAAGTTCAAAGCCTAAAATGACGGACCTTACTCTAAGACCCCTTATGAACTATAACCATTGACCTCTCACCGAGATCTTGTTTCAAAACTTCTCTATTATGGTTGGCTTCATTTCAGATTATATTTCCACTCTGTTTCGTAAACCTCCAAATTTAACATCTCCTTTTCTGTTCCCATTTAAGCGCACAATTTTTTGCCATTAGAAAAATTATAGCCAAATTTGCTTTTTTTATATTAAACCAAAACCATAGTTTTCGTTATTCAATAAAAAAAGTTATGAACCTACAAACAAAACGCGAATATATTCACATTTCCTTTGTGATTTTTTTAAAAGTTTTTTATGAGAAATTAGAAAAAA
>PYHX02000347.1:0-18059 GCA_004302925.2 Cochliomyia hominivorax
AACTGAACTAAAACTGGAACCTGAACTAATACCTGATCTTAAACCTGACCTAGAACCAGAACTAGAACCAGAACTAAAACATGACCTAGAACCTAAGATAAAACTTGAGCTAGAGCTGAACTAGAAACTGAATTGAATCCTTAACGAGAATACAGTCAAAACTTAAATCGAAGTGGAATTTAAAGAGAACTAAAACAGATTTTGTGATTTAATTCTTTCAAATAATTTCTACATAATTTCAATAAAATATTTTATGTCAATTGTTTGAATAATAAATAACAAATGCATTTTGCATGTAAAATTACACTTAAGGTATTTTCCAATAAAAATACTCAAAACTCTATTGGTTCATCCCCACCCCTTCAAGTTCTTTCAACGTATTTAAAATTCTATATAAATAAAATAAAACTAAAAACGGATTTAAATAAAATCATGTGTAAAATAATTTGAATAAAAACTGAATATATTACACGGAATAATAACCCCCTTAAGCAATTGGATGTAATAAAACCTGGAAAAAAGTTTAGAATGAAAGTAATGAATTTGTGATTTTCAGAATCGCTAGATTTATTTATTTTGGGGATAAAATATTTTTAATGGAAATTTACTCATAATTTATTTAACTGATTTCAACGAGACTGAAGTTATTTTATTTCAAAAAAACTATTTTTATTTTACTCTCCACCACCACAATTGGTGAAGAGAGTATGTAAAATTTGTCATTCCGTATGTAACACTAAGAAGGAATTTTCTCAGATCCCATCATGGATATATATTCTTGCAGCACATCGAAATCTGTATAGATTTAGCTCTCTCCGTCTGTCTGTTGTTGGCACACTCACATCCACAATTTTTGATATAGATTAAATTAAATTTGGTCTCAGTATTTTTAAGGTCCTGAAAATTTTTTCTGTTTAAAACCAGTATATTAAAAGATATAGACCGATATCTGAGGCAACCTTTAAGTTTAAGCAAAGAAGTAATTTAAGTAAAATTGTCGATTATATATCGAGAAATTATGAATGAATTTCAGTCATAATATTAGGTAATGTGGACTTCATTACCAATTTCTAAAAATAATAAAAATCGGTTTCGAGAAAAAAAGTTATAGTAAAAAATTTACTTCACACACATTTGTGGTGGAGGGTATACAAGATTTGGCATAACCGATTTTCCAACTGATTTAGTTTAAATTTACAATTCGTTAATTTCTTGTCTAAATTTTAATTATTAAATAACTATTAAACAAGTGTATTAATTAGTTAATCAATGATAATTACACTTAATAAAAAAAGCTGCTTTAGGCGTTAGAATATATTTGTTTTGGCTTGAAAATATTTAATTATTTCTTCATATCATTTTGTGTGTAAGAAGGAAGACCCCATAATATATATATATTTCTGCATTAAATCAAAATCTGGATCGATTTAGCTCTGTCCGATTGTCTGTCTGTTATTGGCATTCTCACATCCACAATAATTGGCAGAGCTCAATCAAATTCGTTCCGAGTATCTGTTATTGTCCTGAGAAGTTTCCTATTTAAAGCCAGTAAAATGGGTCTAGTATATAAAGAGATATAGACCGATATCTGAGGTAACATCTCAGAATTTTCAATTATTAAATGATTAATTGGAATAACATAAGATTAAGCAATGTGTGTGAAGTTAAATTCGAATTTAACTAGCAAAGACAAAAACCAACAATGTTAACAGAGCAGTTAGCAGAGTGCTGTTAAGTGTGAAGATAAATTCGAATTTAACATAGAATATATTTTTGTGATTTTCTTCATTTTCTTTCAAAAGTTTTTGAACATCGGACTAAGTTTTTTATAGTAAAAATACCAAAAATGAAAGATTTTCCGAATAAAGTGTAAGTTTTTGAAACATTTTCAAGATGCTTACTTTGTGTATATAAAAGCATTGGGAGGTTAATCAAGGATTTTGGCCTTTGTGGCCAAACAAAGAGGTGGCATCAAACGAGACCACAAGGAATGGAAGGCCAAGGGTCCCTGCTATCCGCACTTGTAGGCGGTATATCTGAATTGAGTTTGTGAGATTAAAAAAAAAATTTCAAAATCTCAAGTTAGAGTACAGAGGGGTCTGTCCAGGATTTTGGCCATTGTGGCCAAACGAAGAGGTGGCATCAAACGAGACCACATGGAATCGAAGGCCAAGGGTCTTTGCCATCCGCACTTGTAGGCGGTATATCTGAATTGAGTTTGTGAGATTAAAAAAAAAATTTCAAAATCTCAAGTTAGAGTACAGAGGGGTCTGTCCAGGATTTTGGCCACTGTGGCCAAACGAAGAGGTGGCATCAAACGAGACCACATGGAATGGAAGGCCAAGGGTCTCTGCTATCCGCATTTATAGGTGGTTTATCTGAATTGAGTTTGTGAGATTTTTAAAAAAATTCAAAATCTCAAGTTAGAGTATAGAGGGGTCTGTCCAGGATTTTGGCCACTGTGGCCAAACGAAGAGGTGGCATCAAACGAGACCACATGGAAAGGAAGGCCAAGGGTCTCCGCTATCCGCATTTATAGGTGGTATATCCGAATTGAGTTTGTGAGATTTGTAAAAAAGTTTCAAAATCTAAAGTTAGAGTACAGAGGGGTCTGTCCAGGATTTTGGCCACTGTGGCCAAACGAAGAGGTGGCATCAAACGAGACCACATGGAATGGAAGGCCAAAGGTCTCTGCTATCCGCACATATAGGTGGTATATCTGAATTGAGTTTGTGAGATTAAAAAAAAATTCAAAATCTCAAGTTAGAGTATAGAGGGGTCTGTCCAGGATTTTGGCCATTGTGGCCAAACGAAGAGGTGGCATCAACGAGACCACATGGAATGGAAGGCCAAGGGTCTCTGCTATCCGCATTTATAGGTGGTATATCTGAATTGAGTTTGTGAGATTTGTAAAAAAGTTTCAAAATCTAAAGTTAGAGTATAGAGGGGTCTGTCCAGGATTTTGGCCATTGTGGCCAAACAAAGAGGTGGCATCAAACGAGACCACATGGAATGGAAGGCCAAGGGTCTCTGCTATCCGCATTTATAGGTGGTTTATCTGAATTGAGTTTGTGAGATTTGTAAAAAAGTTTCAAAATCTAAAGTTAGAGTACAGAGGGGTCTGTCCAGGATTTTGGCCACTGTGGCCAAACGAAGAGGTGGCATCAAACGAGACCACATGGAATGGAAGGCCAAGGGTCTCTGCTATCCGCATTTATAGGTGGTTTATCTGAATTGAGTTTGTGAGATTTTTAAAAAAATTCAAAATCTCAAGTTAGAGTATAGAGGGGTCTGTCCAGGATTTTGGCCACTGTGGCCAAACGAAGAGGTGGCATCAAACGAGACCACATGGAAGGGAAGGCCAAGGGTCTCCGCTATCCGCATTTATAGGTGGTATATCCGAATTGAGTTTGTGAGATTTGTAAAAAAGTTTCAAAATCTAAAGTTAGAGTACAGAGGGGTCTGTCCAGGATTTTGGCCACTGTGGCCAAACGAAGAGGTGGCATCGAACAAGACCACATGGAATCGAAGGCCAAGGGTCTCTGCTATCCGCACATATAGGTGGTATATCTGAATTGAGTTTGTGAGATTAAAAAAAAAATTCAAAATCTCAAGTTAGAGTATAGAGGGGTCTGTCCAGGATTTTGGCCATTGTGGCCAAACGAAGAGGTGGCATCAAACGAGACCACATGGAATGGAAGGCCAAGGGTCTCTGCTATCAGCATTTACAGGTGGTATATCTGAATTGAGTTTGTGAGATTTGTAAAAAAGTTTCAAAATCTAAAGTTAGAGTATAGAGGGGTCTGTCCAGGATTTTGGCCATTGTGGCCAAACAAAGAGGTGGCATCAAACGAGACCACATGGAATGGAAGGCCAAGGGTCTCTGCTATCCGCATTTATAGGTGGTTTATCTGAATTGAGTTTGTGAGATTTGTAAAAAAGTTTCAAAATCTAAAGTTAGAGTACAGAGGGGTCTGTCCAGGATTTTGGCCACTGTGGCCAAACGAAGAGGTGGCATCAAACGAGACCACATGGAAGGGAAGGCCAAGGGTCTCCGCTATCCGCATTTATAGGTGGTATATCCGAATTGAGTTTGTGAGATTTGTAAAAAAGTTTCAAAATCTAAAGTTAGAGTATAGAGGGGTCTGTCCAGGATTTTGGCCATTGTGGCCAAACAAAGAGGTGGCATCAAACGAGACCACATGGAATGGAAGGCCAAGGGTCTCTGCTATCCGCATTTATAGGTGGTATATATGAATTGAGTTTGTGAGATTTAAAAAAAAAAATTCAAAATCTCAAGTTAGAGTATAGAAGGGTCTGTCCAGGATTTTGGCCATTGTGGCCAAACGAAGAGGTGGCATCAAACGAGACCACATGGAAGGGAAGGCCAAGGGTCTCCGCTATCCCCATTTATAGGTGGTATATCTGAATTGAGTTTGTGAGATTTGTAAAAAAGTTTCAAAATCTAAAGTTAGAGTATAGAGGGGTCTGTCCAGGATTTTGGCCATTGTGGCCAAACGAAGAGGTGGCATCAAACGAGACCACATGGTATCGAAGGCCAAGGGTCTCTGCTATCCGCACTTATAGGTGGTATATCTGAATTGAGTTTGTGAAATTTGTAAAAAATATCAAAATCTCAAGTTAGAGTATAGAGGGGTCTGTCCAGGATTTTGCCCATGTGACCAAACGAAGAGGTGGCATCGAACAAGACCACGTGGAAAATGAGGACAAGGCTCTCTACTATCTGCTTTTATAAATAAAATATCTGAATTGAGTTTGTGAGATTTAAAAAAATAAAATAAAAACTAACAATGTTAACCGAACCGTTAACAGAGGGCTGTTAACTGTGAAGATAAATTCGAGTTTAACATAGAACATATTTTTGTGATTTTCTTAATTTTTTTCAAACATTTTTAAAATCCTTACTTTATGTATATAAAGCCAGTTGGTGGTTAATGAAAGATTTTGGCCACGTGGAAAATGAGGACAGGGCTCTCTACTATCTACTTTTATAACTGAAATATCTGAATTGAGTTTGTGAGATTTTAAAAAAAATTTCAAAATCTCAAGTTAGAGTATAGAAGGGTCTGTCCAGGATTTCGGCCATTGTGGCCAAACGAAGAGGTGGCATCAAACGAGACCACATGGAATGGAAGGCCAAGGGTCTCTGCTATCCGCATATATATGTGGTATATCTGAATTGAGTTTGTGAGATTTTTAAAAAATTTTCAAAATCTCAAGTTAGAGTATAGAGGGGTCTGTCCAGGATTTTGGCCATTGTGGCCAAACAAAGAGGTGGCATCAAACGAGACCACATGGAATGGAAGGCCAAGGGTCTCTGCTATCCGCATTTTTAGGTGGTATATATGAATTGAGTTTGTGAGATTTTTAAAAAAATTTTCAAAATCTCAAGTTAGAGTAGAGAGGGGTCTGTCCAGGATTTTGGCCATTGTGGCCAAACGAAGAGGTGGCATCAAACGAGACCACATGGAATCGAAGGCCAAGGGTCTCCGCTATCCGCATTTATAGGTGGTATATCTGAATTGAGTTTGTGAGATTTGTAAAAAAGTTTCAAAATCTAAAGTTAGAGTATAGAGGGGTCTGTCCAGGATTTTGGCCATTGTGGCCAAACAAAGAGGTGGCATCAAACGAGACCACATGGAATCGAAGGCCAAGGGTCTCTGCTATCCGCACTTATAGGTTGTATATCTGAATTGAGTTTGTGAGATTTTTAAAAAATTTTCAAAATCTAAAGTTAGAGTATAGAGGGGTCTGTCCAGGATTTTGGCCATTGTGGCCAAACAAAGAGGTGGCATCAAACGAGACCACATGGAAGGGAAGGCCAAGGGTCTCCGCTATCCGCATTTATAGGTGGTATATCCGAATTGAGTTTGTGAGATTTGTAAAAAATTTTCAAAATCTAAAGTTAGAGTACAGAGGGGTCTGTCCAGGATTTTGGCCACTGTGGCCAAACAAAGAGGTGGCATCGAACAAGACCACGTGGAAAATGAGGACAAGGCTCTCTACTATCTGCTTTTATAAATAAAATATCTGAACTGAGTTTGTGAGATTTAAAAAAATAAAATAAAAACTAACAATGTTAACCGAACCGTTAACAGAGGGCTGTTAACTGTGAAGATAAATTCGAGTTTAACATAGAACATATTTTTGTGATTTTCTTAATTTTTTTCAAACATTTTTAAAATCCTTACTTTATGTATATAAAGCCAGTGGGTGGTTAATGAAAGATTTTGGCCACGTGGAAAATGAGGACAGGGCTCTCTACTATCTACTTTTATAGCTTAAATATCTGAATTGAGTTTGTGGGATTTATAAAAAAATTTCAAAATCTCAAGTTAGAGTATAGAGGGGTCTGTCCAGGATTTTGGCAATTGTGGCCAAACGAAGAGGTGGCATCAAACGGGACCACATGGAATGGAAGGCCAAGGGTCTCTGCTATCCGCATTTATAGGTGGTATATCTGAATTGAGTTTGTGAGATTTGTAAAAGTTTCAAAATCTAAAGTTAGAGTATAGAGGGGTCTGTCCAGGATTTTGGCCACTGTGGCCAAACGAAGAGGTGGCATCGAACAAGACCACATGGAATGTGAGGACAGGGCTCTCTACTATCTACTTTTATAACTGAAATATCTGAATTGAGTTTGTGAGATTTGTAAAAAAGTTTCAAAATCTAAAGTTAGAGTATAAAGGGGTCTGTCCAGGATTTTGGCTATTGTGGCCAAACAAAGAGGTGGCATCAAACGAGACTACATGGAAAGGAAGGCCATGGGTCTATGTTATCCATATTTATAAGTGGAATATTGAGTTTGGTAAAAATTTCACAGATTGATTTCAGTATGCTCGAAAGTAACATAGGTCATAAAAAGTCGAATTCGATCAGGGGAGGAGTACCTCCAAAAGAAGTTGATAGTGGTTAATATGTTAGCAACTTTCTCCAGGAACTGTTCTTCTGAGCAAAACGTAGAACAGATAGGATCATGTACTAGAGGAGTACCCTTTACAAAGCAAATATTGATTTTCAAATATCGTATAACAGAATTATAACAGCGTGAGTTCTCAAATTTGGTTTTTACTACTTTCTAATGCAATTGTTTTTTAGGCAACGCCCTAAAAATTTGTTTTTGCAAAATAAATTTTGCCGGATCTTCAAACATGAATATAAATATAACACCTTTTTACATTACCGTAACGTTAAAATATTTGAAGTCAGATTGGCGATATTAAAATACAATATTTGTAAGGAAAATAAGTTTTAACACATCTATTATGAACTCCGCTTTACATAAATGTGGAGGTTGATCGTAATCATAATGTTCTTATTTCATAATTTTGTATCGATAAATGTGTCCTTGCACTTCTTATACAAAAAAATCTATAAATCCCGTTACAGATAAAAATAACACACTGGTATGTGCAACAATAAGTATTTGATTTATATTGCTAACAGCCTAATAAATGAAAAGACAAAAATCTTTCAAGTGGTGATGTAGCACATTGGAAGTATTGTAGTCTTATGAATCTAAGGGTGCGGGTTCAATCCTGGTTTAACAACTGTTGATTTACTTATTGACAAAAAGGGTTCGATTTTTCTTTTTTATAAATGTTTATTTTTTTTTTTTACATTTTCTTTATAAAATAAAAAATTAAAATAAAAAGTCTAATTAATATGCTTCTGTTTAACTTCCATTGAATTATATTTTCCACTTTTTATACCCTCCACAACCACAAGTGGTGAGGGTATATTAAGTTTGTCATTCCGTGTGTAACGCCAAGAAGGAATCATCTCGGACCCTACAATGTATATATATTATTGCATCAAATCAAAAACTGAGTCGATTTAGATATGTCCGTCTGTCTGTCTGTTGGAAACATTCTGACGCCTAGAATAATTGACCGAATTCAATAAAACTTGGCCACATTGTTTGTTATTGTCCTAAGCAGTTTGCTATTTAAAACCAGCTATATCGGTTTATAAGCAAGGAAGTTATAGACCGATATCTGAAACAACCTCAAAATTTCAGAAATTTTAGCATACAATTTCACGTGCTTCATCATTGTGCAAAAAATTATCAAAATCTGATTAACCGGAAAAAAGTTATAGGCTATAATATGCAAAATTTTGATACACCCCAAACTCTTTGTGTCATATGGGTCGCAATTTTTAAGATAGTTTACTAAACCGGAAAAAAGTTATAGGCTATAATATGCAAAATTTTGATACACCCCAAACTCTTTGTGTCCTATGGGTCGCAATTTTTAAGATAGTTTACTAAAATTTGTCACAACTAATTTTTTAACCATTCTTAATATATGTTATAAATTTTATTAACATTTCTCCATATTTTGATATAGCTCCCATATAAGGCCCCTTCCCGGAATATGATTTATAGCTTATAAAACTCTTAAATTTGAACCAATTCTTTTGAAATTTGGCACAATTAATTTTTTAATTATTTTCAATATATATTATAAATTTTATTAACATGGGTCCATATTTTGATATAGCTCCCTTATAACGTCCTTTCTTGAGTAAAAAAAGACCAATTCTATTGAAAGTCGACACAATTACTTTGCTAACTGTTCTGAAGATATTATATTAATTTGCCCTATATCCTATAGCTCCCTTATAACGGTATTTCCCGGAAAATGGAATTCCATTAAAATTTAGCACAATGATTTTTCTAACTATAATCAAAGTATATTATAAATATGAACAATCTTGGTCCAAAATTTGCTGTAGCTCCCCTTCCGGAAAATAGTTTTGAGCTTATAACAAGTATATTTTTTGTTTTTATACGCTCCACAGTACAAGTGGTAGAGAGGGAATATTAACTTTGTCATTCTGTGTGTAACGCTAAGAATGAATTATTTCAGACCCCTTAATGTAAATATTCTTGCATCAAGTCAAAATCTCAGTCGATTTTCGTCAATCTCTCTGTATGTTCACATCCACAAAAATTAACAGAGCTCAATGAAATTTGGTAGAAAAAAGGCAGTTCAGTAGAAAAATTTTATAGCCTAAATTGTAACTAATTTTATGACTAATTAAGTATTTCTGTGTTATATACATTTGTGAGTGTATGTGTATCTATGGAACCTAATGTATTAACTTTGTGGTGGAGGGTATTTAAGATTCGGCATAGCCGAATATAGCACTCTTACTTGTTTTATTATAAATTCAGCTGAACATAAATGTTTAGTAAGGAAAATAAGAAATACTTCAATTATTATGAACTTCGCTGTACATAAATGATGTTGTTGATCCTATCAACATATTTTAATTTTATAAATAAAAGTAAAAAGAAAGATGTTTTAAATAATACTTACACCATTATTTACATGAATAAAATTTATGTTATGTTATATAATATATTGCAGCAATAAGTGTATGAATTGTTAGACAATAAGAAAAATTTTCTAGAAGTTAGTTTGTGGCGCGTTGGAAGTATTTAGGTTTTATCATATTAAGATCCCGAGTTCGAATCCAACTGATATCGCTTTTTTCGTGCCTGCTTGAGTTTTTTTTTTTTTTTTTTTTTTTTTTTTTTTAATTTACAGATTATTCTTATATTTTCTCTGAATAATTTAAAAATTAAACTAGAAAAATATTAAATTAATTTCTTAGCATTTTCAAATCATATTTTATCTAGTAAATTTCTATTTTAAAGATATGGATGATCATACGCAACATGTTCTTATTTAATAATTAAAGTTTGAATTTTTTTTAATTTGATAAAAAGTCATATATTCTAAATTTCGTGCTTTTATATAAAATCCTTATAACATGTCGAGAAAAGAATTTTTGCTTAAACAAATGAGAAAAATAAAACTAAATAGGAAAAACATATATTTTTTAAAATATTCTTATTATAAATACCTTAAAATTAGCACTTAAATGAGAATTATTTTAATAAAGTGAAGAAATATGAACATATTTCTTTCAAAGGAATTACAAACATTGTAATATAAAGTATTTTAAAAGTACCATTAAATTTAAATGTAATAATTTTATAAAAACCATGACTTTGTTTCATTCATTTCAAAAAAACCTCCTTAATACTTGTAAGAGCTGTAAATTACGGTCTATAATGAATTGAAATATATTTTCAAAATAGAAATTTACTAGATAAAATATGATTTGAAAATGCTAAGAAATTAATTTAATATTTTTCTAGTTTAATTTTTAAATTATTCAGAGAAAATATAAGAATAATCTGTAAATTAAAAAAAAAAAAAAAAAAAAAAAAAAAAAAAACTCAAGCAGGCACGAAAAAAGCGATATCAGTTGGATTCGAACTCGGGATCTTAATATGATAAAACCTAAATACTTCCAACGCGCCACAAACTAACTTCTAGAAAATTTTTCTTATTGTCTAACAATTCATACACTTATTGCTGCAATATATTATATAACATAACATAAATTTTATTCATGTAAATAATGGTGTAAGTATTATTTAAAACATCTTTCTTTTTACTTTTATTTATAAAATTAAAATATGTTGATAGGATCAACAACATCATTTATGTACAGCGAAGTTCATAATAATTGAAGTATTTCTTATTTTCCTTACTAAACATTTATGTTCAGCTGAATTTATAATAAAACAAGTAAGAGTGCTATATTCGGCTATGCCGAATCTTAAATACCCTCCACCACAAAGTTAATACATTAGGTTCCATAGATACACATACACTCACAAATGTATATAACACAGAAATACTTAATTAGTCATAAAATTAGTTACAATTTAGGCTATAAAATTTTTCTACTGAACTGCCTTTTTTCTACCAAATTTCATTGAGCTCTGTTAATTTTTGTGGATGTGAACATACAGAGAGATTGACGAAAATCGACTGAGATTTTGACTTGATGCAAGAATATTTACATTAAGGGGTCTGAAATAATTCATTCTTAGCGTTACACACAGAATGACAAAGTTAATATTCCCTCTCTACCACTTGTACTGTGGAGCGTATAAAAACAAAAAATATACTTGTTATAAGCTCAAAACTATTTTCCGGAAGGGGAGCTACAGCAAATTTTGGACCAAGATTGTTCATATTTATAATATACTTTGATTATAGTTAGAAAAATCATTGTGCTAAATTTTAATGGAATTCCATTTTCCGGGAAATACCGTTATAAGGGAGCTATAGGATATAGGGCAAATTAATATAATATCTTCAGAACAGTTAGCAAAGTAATTGTGTCGACTTTCAATAGAATTGGTCTTTTTTTACTCAAGAAAGGACGTTATAAGGGAGCTATATCAAAATATGGACCCATGTTAATAAAATTTATAATATATATTGAAAATAATTAAAAAATTAATTGTGCCAAATTTCAAAAGAATTGGTTCAAATTTAAGAGTTTTATAAGCTATAAATCATATTCCGGGAAGGGGCCTTATATGGGAGCTATATCAAAATATGGAGAAATGTTAATAAAATTTATAACATATATTAAGAATGGTTAAAAAATTAGTTGTGACAAATTTTAGTAAACTATCTTAAAAATTGCGACCCATAGGACACAAAGAGTTTGGGGTGTATCAAAATTTTGCATATTATAGCCTATAACTTTTTTCCGGTTTAGTAAACTATCTTAAAAATTGCGACCCATATGACACAAAGAGTTTGGGGTGTATCAAAATTTTGCATATTATAGCCTATAACTTTTTTCCGGTTAATCAGATTTTGATAATTTTTTGCACAATGATGAAGCACGTGAAATTGTATGCTAAAATTTCTGAAATTTTGAGGTTGTTTCAGATATCGGTCTATAACTTCCTTGCTTATAAACCGATATAGCTGGTTTTAAATAGCAAACTGCTTAGGACAATAACAAACAATGTGGCCAAGTTTTATTGAATTCGGTCAATTATTCTAGGCGTCAGAATGTTTCCAACAGACAGACAGACGGACATATCTAAATCGACTCAGTTTTTGATTTGATGCAATAATATATATACATTGTAGGGTCCGAGATGATTCCTTCTTGGCGTTACACACGGAATGACAAACTTAATATACCCTCACCACTTGTGGTTGTGGAGGGTATAAAAAGTGGAAAATATAATTCAATGGAAGTTAAACAGAAGCATATTAATTAGACTTTTTATTTTAATTTTTTATTTTATAAAGAAAATGTAAAAAAAAAAAAATTAAACATTTATAAAAAAGAAAAATCGAACCCTTTTTGTCAATAAGTAAATCAACAGTTGTTAAACCAGGATTGAACCCGCACCCTTAGATTCATAAGACTACAATACTTCCAATGTGCTACATCACCACTTGAAAGATTTTTGTCTTTTCATTTATTAGGCTGTTAGCAATATAAATCAAATACTTATTGTTGCACATACCAGTGTGTTATTTTTATCTGTAACGGGATTTATAGATTTTTTTGTATAAGAAGTGCAAGGACACATTTATCGATACAAAATTATGAAATAAGAACATTATGATTACGATCAACCTCCACATTTATGTAAAGCGGAGTTCATAATAGATGTGTTAAAACTTATTTTCCTTACAAATATTGTATTTTAATATCGCCAATCTGACTTCAAATATTTTAACGTTACGGTAATGTAAAAAGGTGTTATATTTATATTCATGTTTGAAGATCCGGCAAAATTTATTTTGCAAAAACAAATTTTTAGGGCGTTGCCTAAAAAACAATTGCATTAGAAAGTAGTAAAAACCAAATTTGAGAACTCACGCTGTTATAATTCTGTTATACGATATTTGAAAATCAATATTTGCTTTGTAAAGGGTACTCCTCTAGTACATGATCCTATCTGTTCTACGTTTTGCTCAGAAGAACAGTTCCTGGAGAAAGTTGCTAACATATTAACCACTATCAACTTCTTTTGGAGGTACTCCTCCCCTGATCGAATTCGACTTTTTATGACCTATGTTACTTTCGAGCATACTGAAATCAATCTGTGAAATTTTTACCAAACTCAATATTCCACTTATAAATATGGATAACATAGACCCATGGCCTTCCTTTCCATGTAGTCTCGTTTGATGCCACCTCTTTGTTTGGCCACAATAGCCAAAATCCTGGACAGACCCCTTTATACTCTAACTTGAGATTTTGAAAATTTTTTTAAAATCTCACAAACTCAATTCAGATATACCACATATATATGCGGATAGCAGAGACCCTTGGCCTTCGACTCCATGTGGTCTCGTTTCGATGCCACCTCTTCGTTTGGCCACAATGGCCAAAATCCTGGACAGACCCCTTTATACTCTAACTTTAGATTTTGAAATTTTTTTAAAATCTCACAAACTCAATTCAGATATACCACTATAATGCGGATAGCAGAGACCCTTGGCCTTCCCTTCCATGTGGTCTCGTTTGATGCCACCTCTTTGTTTGGCCACAATGGCCAAAATCCTGGACAGACCCCCTCTACTCTAACTTAGATTTTGAAAACTTTTTTACAAATCTCACAAACTCAATTCAGATATACCACCTATAAATGCGGATAGCAGAGACCCTTGGCCTTCCCTTCCATGTGGTCTCGTTTGATGCCACCTCTTCGTTTGGCCACAATGCCCAAATCCTGGACAGACCCCTTATACACTAACTTTAGATTTTGAAACTTTTTTACAAATCTCACAAACTCAATTCAGATATTACCACCTATAAAGTGCGGATAGTCAGAGACCCTTGGCCTTCACTTTCCATGTGGTCTCGTTTGATGCCACCTCTTTGTTTGGCCACAATGGCCAAAATCCTGGACAGACCCCTCTATACTCTAACTTTAGATTTGAAACTTTTTTACAAATCTCACAAACTCAATTCAGATATACCACCTATAAATGCGGATAGCAGAGACCCTTGGCTTCCATTCCATGTGGTCTCGTTTGATGCCACCTCTTTGTTTGGGCACAATGGCCAAAATCCTGGACAGACCCCCTCTATACTCTAACTTTAGATTTTGAAACTTTTTTACAAATCTCACAACTCAATTCAGATATACCACCTATAAATGCGGGATAGCAGAGACCCTTGGCCTTCCCTTCCATGTGGTCTCGTTTGATGCCACCTCTTCGTTTGGTCACATGGGCAAAATCCTGGACAGACCCCTCTATACTCTAACTTGAGATTTGATATTTTTTACAAATTTCACAAACTCAATTCAGATATACCACCTATAAGTGCGGATAGCAGAGACCCTTGGCCTTCGATTCCATGTGGTCTCGTTTGATGCCACCTCTTTCGTTTGGCCACAATGGCCAAAATCCTGGACAGACCCCTCTATACTCTAACTTTAGATTTGAAAATTTTTTACAAATCTCACAAACTCAATTCAGATATACCACCTATAAATGCGGATAGCGGAGACCCTTGGCCTTCCCTTCCATGTGGTCTCGTTTGATGCCACCTCTTTGTTTGGCCACAATGCCAAAATCCTGGACAGACCCCTCTATACTCTAACTTGAGATTTTGAAAATTTTTTTAAAATCTCACAAACTCAATTCAGATATACCACATATATATGCGGATAGCAGAGACCCTTGGCCTTCGATTCCATGTGGTCTCGTTTGATGCCACCTCTTTGTTTGGCCACAATGGCCAAAATCCTGGACAGACCCCTCTATACTCTAACTTTAGATTTTGAAAATTTTTTAAAATCTCACAAACTCAATTCAGATATACCACCTATAAATGCGGATAGCGGAGACCCTTGGCCTTCGATTCCATGTGGTCTCGTTTGATGCCACCTCTTTGTTTGGGCCACAATGCCAAAATCCTGGACAGACCCCTCTATACTCTAACTTTAGATTTTGAAACTTTTTTACAAATCTCACAAACTCAATTCAGATATACCACCTATAAATGCGGATAGCGGAGACCCTTGGCCTTCCCTTCCATGTGGTCTCGTTTGATGCCACCTCTTTGTTTGGCCACAATGCCCAAAATCCTGGACAGACCCCTCTATACTCTAACTTAGATTTTGAAAATTTTTTTAAAATCTCACAAACTCAATTCAGATATACCACCTATAAGTGCGGATAGCAGAGACCCTTGGCCTTCGATTCCATGTAGTCTCGTTTGATGCCACCTCTTCGTTTGGCCACAATGGCCAAAATCCTGGACAGACCCCTCTATACTATAACTTTAGATTTTGAAACTTTTTTACAAATCTCACAAACTCAATTCAGATATACCACCTATAAATGCGGATAGCAGAGACCCTTGGCCTTCCATTCCATGTGGTCTCGTTTGATGCCACCTCTTTGTTTGGCCACAATGGCCAAAATCCTGGACAGACCCCTCTATACTCTAACTTTAGATTTTGAAACTTTTTTACAAATCTCACAAACTCAATTCAGATATACCACCTATAAATGCGGATAGCAGAGACCCTTGGCCTTCCCTTCCATGTGGTCTCGTTTGATGCCACCTCTTTGTTTGGCCACAATGCCCAAAATCCTGGACAGACCCCTCTATACTCTAACTTTAGATTTTGAAACTTTTTACAAATCTCACAAACTCAATTCAGATATACCACCTATAAATGCGGATAGCAGAGACCCTTGGCCTTCCCTTCCATGTGGTCTCGTTTGATGCCACCTCTTTGTTTGGCCACAATGGCCAAAATCCTGGACAGACCCCTCTATACTCTAACTTTAGATTTTGAAACTTTTTTACAAATCTCACAAACTCAATTCAGATATATCACCTATAAGTGCGGATAGCGGAGACCCTTGGCCTTCCTTCCATGTGGTCTCGTTTGATGCCACCTCTTTGTTTGGCCACAATGGCCAAAATCCTGGACAGACCCCTCTATACTCTAACTTTAGATTTTGAAACTTTTTTACAAATCTCACAAACTCAATTCAGATATACCACCTATAAATGCGGATAGCGGAGACCCTTGGCCTTCCTTTCCATGTGGTCTCGTTTGATGCCACCTCTTTGTTTGGCCACAATGGCCAAAATCCTGGACAGACCCCTCTATACTCTAACTTTAGATTTTGAAACTTTTTTACAAATCTCACAAACTCAATTCAGATATACCACCTATAAATGCGGATAGCGGAGACCCTTGGCCTTCCCTTCCATGTGGTCTCGTTTGATGCCACCTCTTTGTTTGGCCACAATGCCCAAAATCCTGGACAGACCCCTCTATACTCTAACTTTAGATTTTGAAAATTTTTTTAAAATCTCACAAACTCAATTCAGATATACCACCTTTAAATGCGGATAGCGGAGACCCTTGGCCTTCCATTCCATGTGGTCTCGTTTGATGCCACCTCTTTGTTTGGCCACAATGGCCAAAATCCTGGACAGACCCCTCAATTCTCTAACTTTAGATTTTGAAACTTTTTTACAAATCTCACAAACTCAATTCAGATATACCACCTTTAAATGCGGATAGCAGAGACCCTTGGCCTTCGATTCCGTGTGGTCTCGTTTGATGCCACCTCTTCGTTTGGCCACAATGGCCAAAATCCTGGACAGACCCCTTCTATACTCTAACTTGAGATTTTGAAATTTTTTTTTTTTAAATCTCACAAACTCAATTCAGATATACCACCTATAAGTGCGGATAGCAGAGACCCTTGGCCTTCGATTCCATGTGGTCTCGTTTGATGCCACCTCTTCGTTTGGCCACAAAGGCCAAAATCCTTGATTAACCTCCCAATGCTTTTATATACACAAAGTAAGCATCTTGAAAATGTTTCAAAACTTACACTTTATTCGGAAAATCTTTCATTTTTGGTATTTTTACTTTAAAAACTTAGTCCGATGTTCAAAAACTTTTGAAAAAAATGAAGAAAATCACAAAAATATATTCTATGTTAAATTCGAATTTATCTTCACACTTAACAGCACTTCTGCTAACTGCTCTGTTAACATTGTTGGTTTTTGTCTTTGCTAGTTAAATTTCGAATTTAACTTCACACACATTTTCCAATGTTATTTAACAGCACCACATACATCACATGATGTTCTCCCAATACATCCGTTAAGAAAGCATCCCATTTCGATCAGTGCTCGGGCTTTTTGGTACTCAAATTTAATGCTAATGTAGATTTAAAAGCATACAAGGCTCCCAAAATGTCCTGACAGAGTCAAGTCAATTTTCCTAACAATTATTCTTGCTGCATAATGTATGACGAAACGTATGCTCTGGCAGCAATTTCACAACTATGCATTCAAAGGTTTGCTGACAAACTGTTTTCCAATGTTATTAAAAATTAACGGTTGAACTTGTCAATTGATAGAAAACCTGGTCCCACATAATGATATAGAAAGTACTTTTCAAAAGATCCGGTAGAATGCAGCCCTGTTAGCTCTATTTGTTACGAAAAGTTAAATCAAATGCAAATTTAGAAACATACAAGGCTCAAAAAGTTCCTGACAAGAACGCTAAACATTAGAGGCCAAAAGCAGAGCACGAACAGTGAAGTCAAGTTTCCTAAAAAAAATATTCTTGCTTCATAATGTAGGACGAAACGTATGTACTTCCTAGTTAAAATTATATGTTGCTGCTGCTCGAGGGAATGTTAAGGAAAAGTTTAGAAGCAAAAAAGTTCTTGGTATTGCAATACGGGCTCTATAAATAACTCAATTTACATCAATGCTGCTTCCAGTCATAAGACTTCATAATGTGACAACTTACACTGAACCAAAAAATGTAGTAAAAAAAGCTGGAAAAGTCATTTAAATAAAATCTTTATTCATCATAACGACAATTTTTGTTAATTTTTAAATTCTTCAATTGTTCAAATTGACGAAAAATTGTCAATATGACTATTTTAATTCGTTTATAAAAAATACGTTAATTTGAATAAATATTATTCAATTTGA
This sequence comes from Cochliomyia hominivorax, assembly GCA_004302925.2. NCBI lineage: Eukaryota > Metazoa > Arthropoda > Insecta > Diptera > Calliphoridae > Cochliomyia > Cochliomyia hominivorax. The sequence goes on from PYHX02000347.1 coordinate 17,866, forward strand.
ATAATACATTATTCAAATTGACAAAAATTAACTCTTTATATTGAAAATAATATTAATTTTCAATTTCTCATATTTAAGTTAAATTAACGAAATTTAGTTAAATTGATGAAAGAATTACATTAAGTTGTTGTAATTAATTTATACATAGTTAATGTATTAATTTTAATTTAAGGACCAAAGAAGGGAGAACTCTC